>JABVXW010000355.1:0-53299 GCA_013365375.1 Litomosoides brasiliensis
ATTTGAGATATGCAAAACGTCTTGTGTGTGTGTGTGTATGTGTGTGTGGGTGTGTGTGTGTGTGTGTGTGTGTGTGTGTGTATGTGTGTGTCTTACATTATAGTGATGGATGGAAAAAAAAATTTTTTTCTCGACTTATCATCTCTTAAATTAATTTTATTTTCAAACTTACATGTGCTAGCACTTTAGCTGATCGTCTTATGCGATTAGTAAAAATTCACATATATCATTTTAACAGATTATTGTTGCAGCAACAACCAATCGATTTTAGTTTTTAAGCTAAAATTATCAGCGCATATCATTTCATCCCAATTTTTCTTTTGCGTAATTGCATATGCAATTTATTTGTTTATTTGTGCACACATCAAAATGCTTCGTTAAAATTAATTGAAAAGCTTTCCTCTTCCTTCGTACTAGCAGTGTGGTTGTTGGGTGTGAAGTTTAGAGTTATCTAATAGCATAAATTAGTAGTTTAATGCTTAAATGATTGCTTAGTAATTTTGACAAATTAAATTACTGTTCTTTCGTTATCAAATATTTGATATTATTTATTTATCATAAAAAATTTATAGTTTAAATTCATTTGTCACTCTATCATTTCAAAATATTTGTGATATGTTTGATAAGATTAGAGATGAAATTCTCTCTGTTTATTAAATAAATTTAAATTGCTGCTATTACAGAAGATAGTCATCATTAATTAGCTAAGAAATATAATAAACGAGACAAATTTCTCGAAATTGTTGTTGTTTTAGTGGATGTGGAAAGAGTAGGAGAGAGAGAGAGAGAAAGAGAGAGAAGAAAAGGAAGAAAAAGTATTAGAAAACGATGAGGTGATAAATATCACTTGAGAAAAAAAGCATTTCAATTTTAATTTGAATTCGATTTAAATAAAACGTACATGCATTGGAGAGGAATCACAAACGACAAGTTCATTTTCACTCTCTTCTCTTCTCTTTCTCCCATCAAACAATCTCAATTCTCTCCTACTTTACTGCAAACTTTAAAGGTTACGATAAGATGATATGATCAATAAATTAGGCTTTTTATTTTCTAATTAGTAATTATGCATTACCTGAATACAAATCAATATAAATCATATAAAAAGTATAAAATCATATAAATATAAAATCATATAAATCATATAAAATTATATAAAATATTTCTACAATTCAGGTATACATTAAATAGAGCTAAATAAATGTACACGTAAAGAGATAAATAATATGATTTTTTTAAAGAAATAAATATTTTTGAGCAAAATATTCTCCCACAATAATTTTCTCAATTAATGAAATTTTTTTTTTGCTACGCTAGTACTACGTATATCGTACAAATGTGATTTCACTTAATATACAATAATTTAGTAAATAAATAGAAAATTTAAATAAGTGCTAATCCGTTTTATCATTTTCGTTTTTGTCCTTTTGATCGTCAGGTTTTTAGTGTTTCTTTTCTTTTAAATTTTATTATTCACAACAATAGAAGTGTGTAAATTAAAAAGTGAAAAAAAGATTTTTCAAATTTGTATAGTTTGTAAATTTTGCAAAAATTTATTTTCTATATTTGTAGTGCTATTTTCTATTTTCACTTTATCGGCACTTTTTGTTGACGCCGTTGTTGTTGTTTTTTGCAATTTCAAGTTAGTATCATTCTTAGAGTAAAAAAATATCGATTAATTGCGGAAGAAAAAAGCGATCGACTTGGTTAGTAAATTACAGTTATAATTTAGATTTTAAATTAAAATTGAATGAAGTAAGTAAACAAGTAAATAAGGGGAAAAGAAGGAAAAGGAAGAAAAAAAAAACTTTTCAATTTTTGAATCAATGAAATTAAATTACCACTGTTGCCTATTTTTCTTTGTTCCATCTATCCATATGCACATTATCGTAATTCACTAGCCAAGTCGATCTTTTTCTTTTTTGCGATCGATTAATACTTTTTTTCACTTTTCATGACTACCTAGAAATCACGTCAAACCTCTTCCATCCATCCATTCATTCATTCTTTCTGCTCACCATACATTACGTGCTTACGTAAAAATGACGTGAATCCAGGAAGTAATGCTTACGTTCACATTATGCTCATTACGTAATGTAAATGATCACATATTACGTGCTTACGTAAAAATGACATGAACCCAGGAAGTAATGCTTACGAAAAATGATTAATTGTATTTTATGCACAATCAAAAATTGTGCATAAAATACAATTAATCACTTTTCGTATTTCAATTGAATTTCATATAGATTGCTTATGGAAATTTTGTAGAGGAAAAGAGAGGAATTTCTCTCTCTCTCTCCCTCTCTCTCTCTCTTCAAACCTTTAGAATTGGAAATGAAGAAAGAGAGGAATGAATGATAGACCGACGCACTCATATACGATGAGTGCAGAGACAGATATGTCAACAATTTATTGGAATTTTTTAAAAGAAAAAAAAACTACGTAAGCCATCATTTTATGTAGAAAAGAGACTAAGTCTCTAAGATGGAAGCTACTAGGCTCGATCATTTTAGGTCTTTTCACCTATTTTAAAGTAAGAAAGAGAGGAAGCGAGTGGTAACACACTTATGAGACGATCCATTCTTTCCTATTTTAATTCTTCCATTCTTTTTCTCATTTCACTAATTCCCTCTTATACTTTAATACTTATACTTATACCTCTTATATATATATATATATATATTTAATACTTATACTTATACCTAATACCTTATACCTATACTTATACCTCTTATACTTCACGTTGTATTTCTCATTATTATTGCTATCATTGTTACTGTGCTAATTGCTTCTGTGTTTTTTCCTTTTGAATATAATTTTTAGCATTCCGGAAATCCAATACATGACGGAATGTCGGCAATAATAGATATTTAATTTAAAATGTATTCCTACATGAGACTTATAATCGCGTTAGCATTACTTCGTCATCATTATCGTAATCATAATTTGTATTGCTGTTAATGATTGTAAAATTTTGTTAGCATTTTCTTTAAATGTGATGTTTGATCATTTAAATTTTCAATTAAATTAAGTAGTAATTTAGTTGAAGAAAAAAGCCAACAATCATTCCTGAAATTTGATGATAATTTTATTGAATTTCCTAAATGTATTAATTGGCACTGTTGCAAAAACGATAAATAGAAAATAATTTGTTTTAATAATGAAAGCAACAAATGAGCGTTGATCATTCATTTATTTCCATCAATTTAATTCTTCCATTACTCGTGCTAATTGCTTAATTAGTTAAAATCAGATTTGCATATTTATCCTCAGTGTAATACTTTTTTAAGCTAGGCGATCGAGATGAAAAGATTCAGGAAATCGGATAAGCTTAACCTTAGTTGTGTAGCTTATTTCTAAATCACTAAACATTAAACGATGCACTTTTTTAAGGTTAGTTTATTTTTTAGATTTTGCGGCAAATATCAACTAACATATTTTTTTTAACTCATTTAGTGCTCGTTCAATTTGCTTAGTTTTCTATTCTCTTTTTAAAATTTTTGAAATTTTTGAAAAAATTTTTTACAACATTTTTTGTTATTAAGCAAATGTTCATTTTATGAAAGTTTATGTTTGATTGACACGATAAAGGTGTAACATTCTGTAATTTAAATATTCGATAATTTAATTTTTTGATTTAAATATTCGATAAGTAATTTATAAATTACCGCAGAGGAAAAACGAGTGCCGCCTGTTTGCTTTAATTTGCTAAATAGTTAAAATTGCTAAATTTGCTAAATAGTTAAAAATTTGCTAAATAGTTAAAATTTGCTAGTTAAATAGTTAAAAAATGCAATTCTCAATTTTTATAAAACTGAAAAATCTATCTGTTTATCGTTTTTTTTTTTGTACTGCTCAAAAGTAATTAATTTTTTCGCAACAATACTTCATTTGCCTCTTTGTTTTAATTCTAATTTGTTTATTTCATTACAAATTATACTTTATATTAGGTAGCCATTTTAGAGGCGAATCCGTTTCTTTACGACATATTATCTTAGAAAGGCTATTTTGCTACAAATAAATTTCCCATATTTACGTAAGAGGGAGGTGAGGAGAGGAAAAGTGTCCATTTAACATCACTTACTAAATAATTACTTAAATTAACTTGAAATTTAAAGGATGAAAAAGAGAGAGATAAAGAAGGTGAAAGGGAAAAAAAGCAGTAGAAAGTATTTTTAATCAAATTTTTAATCAGTGTATTATATTTTTTTATTCAAATATCAATTCATCGTTGCAATATTCTTTCATATTTTATACAATTGAATTCTGCCTCTTTAAGATGTATTAACCATTTTTTTTAACTAAAAAAAATTTTAATTTAAATGTAAAAACACTGGTAACTTTATAAAAAATATTCGCATAGATAAGAGTTATCATAAAATTCATCATTTCAAAAAATAAAAAATAATTTTTACACAATTTGAAGTATATATTACTATTCTAATTTCAAATGGACAAACCAAAAAAAAGTTATTATTGAAGAAAAAAAACCTTTCTATCAAATTTTTTTGACTTTCGGGTGTAACCTTTTTTTTTTTTTAAATTTCAATCCCTAAACTCTTCCAATCTTTACAGTACTGAAGATAGATAAAAGCAAAAAAGTATAAGCCATCTTCCGTAATACACCCACTCATTAATGCTAATAAATTTTATTCAGAAATAATTTTTGTTGTACGTGATATTTTTAACTTTTAATATTTGGCAAATAGTGAAATTTACACGTTCTAATCTAATATTTAGCAAATAGTGAAATTTACACGTTTTAGTCAATTTCTAGAATATTCGATTAGTTATTTCATGAAGGAAATGTAAAATATTTTATTCGCATAACTTTTGCTGCTAGGCATTTTTGTTTTTAATTTTTTCAATATAAAATGTTATTAATTAAAAAATGAGGAAAAAAAAGCGATCGATTCTTCATCATTTATTTATGTGTTGTATCTTTCTAGTAGAGTTTATAATTTAATATTATAATACATCATATATGCAATCCAAAACTTATTAATTTAATTTAATTTTTTTTTAAAAGCTTTTTTCCTGAACTTTTTTTTTCATAATTTTACTAGCACTTTTTTTCAACTATTTACCTATGAACGAGTTTTTAAAGTTCCTCATTTTCAGGATAAATGACAGCAAATTTGATTAAATGTCATTTTAGCCATTAATTCGTCTACATCCTTATAATTTTAAATCAAAAACATATTTAAAAAAATTTTTTTTTGAAAAATACGCGCATTTTACTTGATGCTTTGCTTCCAATACTAATAACAATTGTTATAATATTGTAGTCATTTAAAAAATTGAAATGAAAATTGCTTTGAAATCTCTCATGTACGATAACGATCATTCATGCAATTTTGAAATTACTCGTTTAATTATCCTCCCCCTTTGTTGAATTTCAAATTTAGACCAACAATTAGTGGATTTGAATAAATCTAGCAATGTGTTGGCTTGTTGGATTTCCTGAAATGACATGGTGGAGCCAATCATTTAATTAAACTACGATAATTAAATTACACAAATCATTTTTTTTCTTCATTTTATCGTAATTATCTTAATGTGGAAAATATCTTTGTGTATTTTCGTTAGTGAATTTTAAGAAAACGTCGTATTCGATGACCTGAAAGGTAAGAAGTACAAAAGTAAATTAGTAGTTTCATAGTGAGACATCATATTATTGATAATTAACATCGTAATAATTCGTATATTAATTTCAAAAAAAAAAATTTAAATCAATTATTTCAAGTAGGCGAAAAACTACGGTAAGATGTCTTACTGGTCATTTATATCTGAAATGTGCTTTTTGAAGAAGTCATCTAAAACGTGCCTTTTAACGAAATCATTTTAAAAAAAAATGTGCCTTTTGACGAAATCACTTAAAACGTGTCTTGACTTTGAGGGAGGAAATGAAAATGCGCATGTATGAGAGTGTGTGATGAAGATGAGAAATAGAGAAATTAATCAAAAACTTTATAGGATTTAATTTTTTCCAGCTGACATCCTCTTTTACCTCATACGCTCTCATTTCACATAAGCGCTTCTTCTGACATTCGATACTTTCACATCATCAATAGGTGATGATAATATTGCGCTTAAATTTTTAAAAATGCTCTTTTAGTTGTGAATAGAATATATTTGAGTAATACTTAGCTTTTTCTTTACTGCAAAATTTTTTTGTCCTAAAAATAACTTTGTGGGAGGAATTCTTTGTGTGTAAATTACTTTGCACATATTAATTAGCGTTGAGGAATCAGTTAACTTAAATAATCTTTTTATAATGATTAGCAACGTTGAATCATTATTATCGAAAACGTCATTGTAGTGATAAGCAACGTTGAATCATTTCAAACGTTCTTTATAAATGATTAGCAACGTTGAATCATCATTATCACGAATGTCTTTTATAATAATATTACCAACATGGAATCATTATCTCGAACATCCTTTATGATGATTAAGTGACGTTAAATCATCATTATCGAAAACGTCATTGTAGTGATAAGCGGACGTTGAATCATTTCAAACGTTCTTTATAAATGATTAGCATAATGGAATTAATATTTTTATAGATTTGTTGTGATTTTTTTCATTCAATGATTGCATAAATTACAAGTTATTTCTGTTTTGATATTAATTTAAATTGTATTAGAATAGTAAAGTTCAAAGGAAATCGATAGGTAAAAGGAAAAAGTTTGTAAAATTGCAAGTAATTTAACTTAACTAACAGGGAAGAATGTGTTTATATTTTACAGCAAAATCAATTATTTCGATATGAGTAATTTCAATATAATTTATCCTTCTCATTACGATCGATACAATATTGTAACAGTTTATCCTTCACTAATTTAATTTTTATTATTTAAATGATTCAAAATCACAGCAAATTTTTTACTCAACAAATTTCATATGTATGAGAAAAAAAAAAGAGTATACGTTAGCAATTATTAACTATTACTCAAAATGAACATATTAGTATAATTTAAAGTAATGCAAAATTAATCTTAAAATTTCTATCATTTTTTTAGCTAATAAATCAACGCTAGCTTCTTTTTTTTATCGAAAATTTAAAAGTGTAAAGAAAAAAAAAAGAGAAAGACATAATTCCAGCTAGCACACATTTATTTCTCAAACTGTTCTGCCATTTGTTCTCTTTTTTTTAAGCTCAAAATTTTTAAATTTTCAAAATTTTGAAAATAATTTGAAAAAAAAGATCTATAATAAATATTAGAATAATTTTTATCAAAATTAATATGATACATTCTCAGATTGCTACTACTACTAAATATTGCACAACATAAATTTTATTAGCTCAAAATTGTCAATAAATATAAGCTTGTAATTTTAACCAATCGTTATTAAGACTATTATAGTGAATTTAATGTTAATTTAAAATCAAAATTTTATCAGTTTATTTTTATTACTCTTTTTTTTTCAAAAATTGAATTTTTTTTTTTTAAAAAAAAGCATTTTTATTTTTAAATGCAATAATCACTAATATCACTTTTAGAAGTAGTAAGTTAAAGAGGAGGAAGTGGTAAGTTAAAGAGGAGGAAGAAGAAGCTAATAAACGTAGAGAGAGAGGAATTTAATTGAACATAATAAAGCAGTTGAATTTTATCTTTTACTTTTATCATTCCCATTACATCCTCCTAGTCGTGGCATGTTTTCTGTTCACTTTTAAATTAGAATGAAAAGAGAGAAAATCCATTTCCTCATCATATCGCTCGCTCTCTCTCTCTCTCTCTCCCTCTCTCCCTCTCTCCCTCTTTTAACTCTCAATTTCGCACTTTTTTTTCCGTGAAATGTATCTGACAAAATGTAACTAACAACATTATTAATCGTTGTCCACATCTTTCCACGTATTTTCCACACACATATTCTACCGATCAACCACCACATTTTCCTAATTTCTTTATAAGTGTATGTGCGTGCGTGTGCGTGTGCGTATGCGTGTGTGCTGGTAGCTATTGACTACGAAAGGCCTATCATAGTTGTAGATCGGAAGAGGAGATATTTAATGGAATGAACTAGGACGAGCTATTTTTGTTTTTTTGTTTCTTTTTTTTTATTTATTTTTTTTTCTCAATTATTCAATAATTTCAATCATCCATTTTTCCACACATATATATCCCACAGAAGTCTGAATTACCTTCTCAGGTAACTCTCAAAAACATTTTGTCAATCATTTTTATTATTGTTGTTGAAGATAATAGAAATTGAGAAAATCATCGATTTTTATTTTTCTTCGTCATTTTTCATTTTGTACAACTATTACCATATTTCATAGCTAAAGCTGTTCACAATTAGAATAATTTTTCAATTTTTTTTTCACAATCACAATTAGAAGCTTCAAAATTGATATTAGCAATTTTTATTTATAGTTAAAATTTTGAAATTTTAAAAAAAGTAAAAATTGAACGAGCAGAAAATGATATGAAATGAAGTGAAGTTGAAAAAAGAGCAACAGATATATTCAGTTGAAAAAGTGAAACCAAAAATGGATGATAAAATTGAAACGTACATAAGCGCGTTCACTTTATTCCCAATGGATTCATACATTCCGGAAAACAAAAAAAAAAGAAAAAAAAAACTACCAACAAACTTTTCCTTCTCCAATCTTCTACTTCTTAAATAATTCAAATTTTGCGTCAATAAAATAACATTTTGAAAAAAATCTCATTCCTGAAGTCTTTAATTTCATCTGGTCGAGTTGTACCGGTAAATTTTTCAATAGTTCGTTAAATTATTACAGTTATAAAAAATTTTATGCCTTATAAGACAGGTATTATTATTCTAATGCACTACCTGGTAAGATGTAAAAACCCACCCGATATTTGATAATTTTTCAATTTTCCATTTCCATTAAATTATCACAGTCATCTATTTTATGCCCTATAAGACAGGTAGATAGATATTCTTGTCGTAATATTCTGCCTTATAAAACGTAAAACGTTCGATTAACGTTGTATTATCATTGATTGATTATTGCTACCTTTGCACTTATTAGATAGTGCTGTTTTGAATTATTCATTTTAAAAAGTGCTGAAATCATTGAATTGCTCTGTAAAACTTAAATTTTCATTTTTTTTAAAAAAAAAACAAACTTTTCTTCAGTGTTGAAAGATATGATAGCGAAGTAATTAGAATTGGTTATGACAATTTTTAACGGAATTGCACTTATCAAAGTTGTAGAAGCTCATGACCTTCGACCTACTGAATGGTTAAAAAGGTAGGTACGATGAATAAATAAAATAAATACTCTCTTTTATCTTTCTCTATTTATGCTACTAATAGAAAAATAGACGGATACTATCATAAGCTTGTAATGTTCCGCTTAAAATTTTATAGATAAAATGTTATCCTATCAAATTGTTATAGGTAACTTGGTAAGCGGTAACATTAAAAGGTTATATTAACAAAATTTTCATTTCAAAAAAAAAAAATCTACAGATTTACAACAAATACAAAAGAGACAGCATTATTGGATGTGTATGTAAATATTGATTGTGACGAGAATCATATTGGAAAAACGTTAACACGTCCAAAGACGTGCACACCTGTTTGGAATGAAGATTATGAGGTTTTATTTAAATTAAATTTTCAAATCCTTAACAGTTATTACGTACGTGATACGCGATATAAACTGTTTTATTTTTACAGACTACGATTCAGAATGGTCATGAGCTTGAATTTACCGTGTTTCATGATTGCGCCTTACCTCCCGATGATTTTGTGGCGAATTGTCGCATACAATTTGAAGACCTGAAAATTGGAACAAAGAATGATATTTGGGTATGAATTGAATTTTTGTGAATTTTTAAATTTATCATTGAATTCATTTTATTGAATTTTTGAATTTTACCAGAAGGAACACTTTAACAGAGTAGTTTTGAATGAGATAGTTTGATGTTAAATTACAAAGTTATATTTTCAGATTGATTTAGAACCACACGGAAAACTTCATTTGCTCATTGAATTGCAAGGTTTATTAAGTGAAGGTAAGTTGTAAATTTTGCGTAATTTTTAATTTTTGAAGTAAACTACAGGAACACTTATTTTTTTTATAAAGTTTATTGCTCTAATCATGGTTATTTAGAGTCAAGTCGAAATAATGCCAATAAGAAGGAGCGGGTTTTCCGTGAACGTACCGATGCGTTTAGTGGTCGACAACGTCGAGGTGCAATGCGTCGAAAAATTCATGAGGTTTTTTAGGCTAACTTTTTCTGTTTGCTTACTTAATTTTTTTTTTGCTACTATTTTTTTCTCTTCTTCTCTTTCAATTGGCATAAATTTAGCAAAATTTGAAAGCGCAAAAAAGAAAAGGAAAAAATATGAGCTGCTAAAAGTTATAGTAATTTAGGTTACTGGGCACAAATTTATGGCCTTATTTTTACGACAGCCAACTTTTTGTGCCCATTGTAAAGATTTTATTTGGGGACTTGGCAAACAAGGTTATCAGTGCCAAAGTAAGTTAACTATATCTACAGAGCTCAGACAATATTCAAAAGAAATGAAACTGTTAAGAGAAAAAAAAGGAGTTTAATTCCTTCTTCATTTTAATAAAATTTCACTTATCATGGAATTTCTTCAATTTTAATTTGTAATTTTGTAAAATTTACAAATACAACAATGAAGTAATACCGTTTTTCCGCTTTGATAACATTTTATGCCAGCCGTTTGTTGCTTATTTTTAACTTTTTAGGTTATTTTTGAATCTCTCTGAATGCATTTGTAAATCAAGGCATTCCAACAAAAATTTTCGTTCTAACTGAAAAATTCAATATTCTAATTAAATAGAAAAATTTTACATATTTTGTTTAAATAGAAAAAGAACAAATGAATTTAGCAAGAATTTTATAGGTTAAGTGCGGAATTTGAATTTTATCTCAGAATTTTTCAAGTATTAATATCGTTGCAATTGTACCGAAAAAAAAAATTTTTTTTTTTTGAAAGACGTAAATAGCCTATTTTACAAGGAGAAATGTGTTCATTTTTTTTTTTCAAAAAGACAAATTTTCCATTTCCCTTTTATATAATAGCTATAAAAATTATATTGAAATTTAAGCTCAATTTAAAGTTAATTTAAGCTTTTTGAAATATTAGCGCAGTATAAAGATAGATGCATTTGGCTAAAAATTTGAAAATTTCCAATTGCGAAAGAAAGAATTTGCAATGGGGAAGTCTGCTGGCATTTTTATGTGAATTTTTTTTTAAGTATGCAAGTATTTAAGTAATTGTTTTTTAAGTATGCACGGTTGTCGTACACAAAAGATGTCACGAACAGGTATTATGGAAATGTCCTGGAAGTAGGACTAATGCTATCGATGAATTGCAAACTGAAGCAGCAAAGGTAAATTTATTTTGCTATTTTTTTTTGTGCTAAAATAGAACGTTTAAATGTGTTTGAAACACCTAAATTTAATTTAATAGTAAAAAGGTATAGGATATGAATAATTCTTTGTTATTCACAAAATTTCGAAAATGATCAATTATTATTGATTAATTAATATTTAAAATGAAAATTTAACAATTTTAAGTTTTTGAACTGACCATTTTGAATTCTTTTAGAATTAATTTACTTTAAAGCATGTGCTTTGAATAAAAAAAAAACAAAGGATTTTTTCCTCTTCCCTGATATATCATAAAGACATATAAAGTAAGTTTTTTGATTTCTTTTCACTTACCTTTTATTTTTAATTCAAATTTGTTAAAAATTAAAAAGTCGTTTGTGAATTTACGCATGTAAATTTTGTGAATTCACACGCATTCAAATTTCTTGAAAATTAAAAAGTCGTTTGTGAATTTATTAAAAAAAAATTTGTGAAATTTAAAATTTAAATTGTGAAATTTAAATTCTGTGAATTCACACGTTTGTGAGTTAAATTAAAGATATTCTTTGCTCAATTAATTTCCGGAAAATGACACTTTTTCCTTCAAGTGAATTTTGGCGACAATATTTTTCCAATTCTGCTAATTATTCTCAATTTCTTTGAAACTTTTTTTAGTCGCAAAAAAAACCGATTATTAGAAAGAAAGAGAGAGAGAGAGAGAGAGTAAATGAAATATTTCCGTAGCAAATTAACGACAGATTCCAGTCATCTTTTATTTAAATTAATTCCTTTTTTTCTTCATTTTACTTCTTCTAAATTAGGAAGCAAAGGTAAACTAGCATTTCTGTCAAGCATTACTGCTGTAAACTTTAGATTTGTAAGAAATTTAAAATTTACAATTTCATTTTAATTTTTAGGATATTTATGTGAATTTTTAAAAATTTTTTCAAATTAACATTAATTTTAATTTGTTAATTTCAATTTTCAATTGAATAATGCATTTTTGATAAGTTTAGACATCACTTTCAAACCATTTCTATTGAAGTTATTTTTTCACAACAATTTTTGCGCTAATTAATTTAATTTTCTTTTAAGGAATGCCTTGGTAGATTTAATATTAACATGCCGCATCGTTTCACCGTTCATAGCTATAAGCGACCAACATTTTGCGATCACTGTGGCTCGATGCTTTACGGCCTGATCAATCAGGGATTACAGTGTTCTGTTTGCAAACTTAACGTACACAAACGGTTTGGCATTTTAATTTTAATTTTTAATTTTTCTAATTACCTAATTTGGTAATTAGACTAGCCAGCTAATGATATCTTCTCTTACTTTTCATTCTTAGCTATATTGTTTTCAAAAATTCTTTTATTCATATTAGCTAGCATACTGATAGAACTTACAATACAATCTATAATCGAATAATGTATTACGTCACTATCGGATATGTTCATTAAGGTTACTGAAGTCGTGCTATTTAATCTAGCAATACAATTAAAACAAACGTTACGTTTAAGCGTAAAACAATTACGCTTAAAAACGTTTTTCTCTTCTCATAATTTAATTATTGAAGTAAATTAATCGTTTCATTTTATCAATATTGCTATTTTTATTGTTTCAGTATTTTTATTTAAATTTAATAAAAGAGTTCAACTTTTTGAACAGGCTATTATAAGCTTTTACATTTTACTACATTAAAATTCGATTATGAAATTATACCGTTTCAAAAATTATCAAAAAATTATTTTATTTCATTGCAAAAAAAAATTATTTTGCAAAATTAAAAATTATTTTCAATTTCAAAAAATTAAAAAATTATTTTCCGGTTCTTTGTTCTTTTTTTTTAGCAAAATTTTCCTCTCAACAATAAAACTTCAAAATGATATCTGTTGCAGTTGTCAGCGTAACGTTGCCAATAATTGCGGTATCAATGCGAAACAAATGGCGTTAGAACTTGCTCAACTTGGTTTGACCGGTGATAAAATGTCAATTCGATATAAGAAAAAAGTGCGTAATGAATTCTATAGTATTTCAATTGTTATCGATAATATCACAGGTCTCATTTCAGGAAGAGAAAGAAATTAAAATTCCCATTTTCTTGAGAAATTATTTTTTTTTAAAATTAAGAAATTATTTTACAGAAATTATTTTTCTTGAGAAATTATTTTTTTTTCTAAATTTATTATTCAAATTTAACAGTGAAAATTTTAATCTGAATAATAAAATTGTTCTATTAAACTATGCAAATTTAATGATTAGTACTATGCGCTTTTGTCATTTAGATGAAATAGGTCTGAACAGTTACAGTATCATTTAATGCAATAATTAATTATTTATTATCTTTTATACCCAACGCTTATCTTTACCTTATCATCAGCACTTTCCATTCCATTAATTCATATATTACATGGAATGAATTTGAATTCATTTTTAAAGAAAAAAAAACAGATGCAAAAAATATGTATGGCAAATGATGGATATTCATTGTGACAGAAATATGCGCAATTGTCATCATCTCAGACATTCTTCTTTATTCCAATTAATTTTTCATTTAATTTTCTTCATATTCAAATGAATAACAAAATTTAGAAGGAAAAATTTGACGAAAATTCTTCAATAATTTAAAATAACTTTATAGTACAAGAAAAAAAAAATAAAATATTTACACAATCACAGGAACTGTCGTATATGTGAAAGCTATCATTTTACCTAAATCATTATCAGTTAAATTAATTTAAATATTTTGTTTAAGTAATTTAATTCCATGAATATTCTGAACAATACTACTAATAACTGACTAATTAACATCAAGTAGCTCTAAATTACTATCAATATTAAAGTAATTCTTTAAAGTTGCATTGTCTATTTGCTGCAAACGATGCTAGGCGCAATTAGTTTCACATGCGGAAAAGGCCTAATTATCTATTTACTACAAATAATACTTATCAAACAGTTTGATATGAAGAGAGTGATATGAAGACAGTTTGATATCATTCAATCAGTCAGTCCTAAATTTATTTCACAAAATAGAGAAGATGAACAACGATCAAGTCAACTGATCGATCCCTGGTTTCTCACAATTCCTTTACCGATAATTGTCGTATAGCAGCAGTTAAGCAGGAAGGATCAAACATTATCACACCTTATCAAACATTATCACACCTTATCAAACATTGTCAAATATTCAGCACAATTCATTTTTTACCACACAAATCTATCCATCAAGAAGAAAAAAAAGCCTACAGCTATTTCAATAGGTGTTGTTGTTAATATTAGGAAAATATTTTATTTGAAATAAAATTTTTTCAAAATTGCTAAATTTACCAGTTCATTTAGAGTTAGAGTTTTCTTTTCTGTTCCATTATTTTTTTATCTAATTTTTTAGACATTTGAAATTTTTAGTTCCTTTTATCTCAACCAATCTCTTCATTTATTGTATAAATGAAACTTTAACTTTATCAAAACAATCTTTCATAGGGAATTGAGTGTTTTTTTTTCATTACAGAATTTCTTTTTTTTTTTTAAAAATCCTATCTCCTTCCTCTTTCAAAAAAAAAGAAACAACTGTACCACTTATTTAAAACTTTTATCAAATCTTTTCAACAATCATTTTCTGTGTTCTCAACTATTATTGTTTAACAAACTTACTTGCTAACCTATTTATTTTTATTATGAAATGAATACGTCTAGGTTCTGTGAATTATCAATCATCCATATCATCATCACCATCATCATCATCATCATCATCATTATCATTATCATTATCATACAACCATTTTCCGTGATCTCAACTATTACTGTTTAATAAACTTACTTGCTAACCTATTTATTTTTATTATGAAATGAATACGTCTAGGTTCTGTGAATTATCAATCATCCATATCATCATCATCATCACCATTATCACTATCATATCACTATCAAGCCGTATATCTTTATCAATGAAGTCAATGTTCATTCACATTACTCAGATTACAATAATAGAAAGGACCACTAGAAGAGAAGCGATGATATGACAAAAGACTCTCTTCATCTATCTTTTTTTCTCATTTCTCTTGAAGTTTAATTACATCTTTCTTTTAAAGAGAGAAATTTTCACGTCACTCTTTTCACGTCATTCTGAATTTGATTGATAAAATAAATCATTGAAATATCGAAAATTAACTTTTCACATTTTGTTTTTCCACATTAATAGGTTCGTTGCTAATTTTTTTCAGCTTTATTTTCTTCTCATAAGTATTACAGTAATATTTACTTATGGAAAAGTTTGTATGCAATTGAACGTTTAACTTGTAGCATTTTAGGATTTACGCCAATAAGGATTATCAGATATACAATGTTTCCTATCTGTACCGCATAATTAAGGAGTTTTCTAAAATTTTAGAAAACTTTAAATTTAATTTTAATTTTGATAATTTTAGCCATCGATAATGTCTGGAAATGTTTATGATGAGTCAAATACGGAATTATCATCAGGAACAGTTTCAGCAACCATCTCAATTGGTCAATTTTATAAATATATTTTTTGAAAATTTTTGAAAATTTAAATTTCACATTTACAACATCTACTACCTCTTCTACTGTTCGTCACTTTTCACTGATCAAATCATTTCATTGCAACTTTTTTCTGTGAAAGAATTTCTCATTTTTTCATTTTATTCATTCTGTCAGTTTTATTTTTATTCAAAAAGCAAAATTACAATTTTAAAAAAAATTAATAAAAAAAATAATAAATAAATTATAGAAAAGGGCGATATAGCAGAAAATCAAATTAGCAATGAAAGTTCAAGCGATAATTCATCTGCTCAGACAAGACCGACCGCTGTAACAATTAACGATTTTGTTTTTATTAAAGTTCTTGGTAAAGGATCATTTGGAAAGGTTCGTTATTGCTTACAATATTTTTTTTTCCATTCACAGGTTGAAAAAAAGGACGAACTAGTCGTATACGATATTTTTTAGAACATATTTTATAAATTTTAAATATAATTTTTCATCTTCCTTTTATCTACAACTACTTTAGATACATTTAATTTTTCAATATGATTTATCATAATTACACGACTTACTTCCTACATTTGAATATGAGTAGTGCAATCCGATATGTTAATATCAAATATGATTAATTGCACCCATCACTTACGCTTATCATTCAGTAAGAGTTCGATATTTCAATATCAAATTACGTTATTACTGCACAACTCTAATAATTCGGCAATTTACTTTGATCTCATCATCTTTTTCTTTTTTAATTTTAAATATAATTTTTCATTTTTTTTCCTTTCATCTTTCTTTTCATAGTTAATTGTCCTTCATACCTCATGGAGGATAATACAAAAGAACAGTTTAAAATAATTCACTTTCATCATTTCTCAGGTAATCCCTTTCATCTCTCTTTTCATAGTTAATACATGGAGGATAATAGAAAAGAACAGTTTAAAATTATGGATAAAAATAAATTAAATTAAATTATGATTTTTTTTTCTTTTTTAAAATTCATTTCTTAGGTAATGCTAGCGGAACACAGACAAACCAATGAGGTATATGCGGTGAAGATATTGAAGAAGGATGTGATACTGCAAGATGATGACGTTGAATGTACAATGTGTGAAAAGAGGATATTAGCCTTAGCAGCAAAACATCCGTTTCTTACAGCCATACATTCTTGCTTTCAAACTGTGGTATGTTATTGGTAAAAATAAATTAAATTAAATTAAATTATGATTTTTTTTTCTTTTTTTAAAATTAATCTCATCTCTATCTTTTATTTTTCCCTCTTTCCCTTCGCCTCCACTTCCTCCTCTCAATATCCTGTGATAATGGATAAGTGGTGTTAATTAAAAATTAAAATAAAAGGTTAGATGAATGAGCAGCAATTGAAGGATGCAAGAAATTAGTCGGCAGAGTTGCAAAGAAAAACAAGAAAATTCAATTATTTTTGTTAATATTTAAAAATTGATTATTATTTATTAATGTAATTAATTTATTTATTCCATTCAATTATAACTTTCCATTTTTTGCTTCAATTTATTTGTTTATTCAATTTATTTATTTAAAGTTTCAATTTATTTTTTTCAATTTATTTGAAGTTTCAATTTTTTAATTTATTTGTTAATTGTCTATTTTAGTTAGGATCATTGTTTCTTCTTTTTTTTTGAGGATCGATTATTTTTTGTTATGGAATTTGTAAATGGTGGTGATTTAATGTTTCAAATACAAAGAGCACGAAAATTTGATGAGCCACGTGCTCGTTTTTATGCTGCCGAAGTTACCTGTGCACTACAATTCTTACATCGTAATGCTGTTATTTATCGGTAAGCCATGTATCAATTTGTTTAATTAATACATTTTCAAATTAATTATTAAATAAGTTTCTTTATCAAAGTTTTATTAAAATTATAGGTATATGTTAGTATTTAAGTTTGATAAATAATTATTAAAAAAATTTCTTTGTGAAGCTTTTATTAGTATATGTCGGTATTTAAGTCGGTACAAATTAATTGCATTTATTTTTAGTTGTTAATTTTAATTGGAGAGTAGATGAAAATTTTTTGACATTTTTTTTAAGAGATCTTAAACTCGATAATATTCTTCTGGACGCTGAGGGACACTGTCGCTTAGCAGATTTTGGAATGTGTAAAGAGGGTATTACTAATTCTCGACTTACTTCAACATTTTGTGGTACACCTGATTACATTGCACCAGAGGTAAGTAATGATTGTTAACTGGGTGATTAGCAAAGTTTCTTTTTTTTAGAACTTTAATATTTGTGATTAATTTTTCTTGCACTATGATATCAGATAGATGTGATCCTTATTCATGTGGAGCTAAAAGGTAATTAATTTTCCATGTTGTAAGAGGTAGCAGGTAATGATTTAAGTTTTTGCAAAAAATAACAACAAATGTTATATTTAATTAATCTATCATTACGTTCAATTTCTACAGTATTTCTACAGTAACACTCAACTACAGCAACTACAGTAACACTCAGTTATTATTATTTACAGATATTGGAAGAGATGGAGTACGGTATGTCGGTAGATTGGTGGGCTTTAGGTGTTTTCATGTATGAAATGATGGCTGGACAACCACCATTTGAAGCTGATAATGAGGATGAACTGTTCGAAGCAATCTTACATGATGATGTCCTCTATCCGGTATGGCTTTCCAAGGAGACAGTAAATATATTAAAAGAGGTAATTTATTTAAATTATTTGAAAATATTAATTTAACCTATGAAAATTATATTTTGTGTAAAAACGTGCGCAAATTTCCGTTGTACACAATGTTATTAATTTATTAAATTTTAGTAAAAACATATTACTGATAATCTATTCATTCTGATCTGAAATGTATGATTTACTTCACCTGATAAACACATACATCATGCATTGAGCTAAAATTCATATATTAATTTATTTAAATTATTTGAAATTGAAAAAGTGCACTATTGCTTAATTTAATTTAATATGGTAATTGTCATTAAATTTTCAATATGGTAATTTTTATTAGTTTGTAAATTTTTAAATAATTACTTTTCAGTTTTCCTTCTCAAATTATTGTTTTCAGAACTTAAAAGTTTTCTTTAAGTAAAAATTTTTACAATTTAACTTTTTTTCTAGTTAATGACGAAAAATCCATTGAAACGATTAGGTTGTATGGAAGCAAATGGTGGTGCAAACGCAATACGTGCTCATCCGTTCTTCACGGACATCGACTGGGAAGCGTTGGAGGCACGTCGTGTGAAACCACCTTTCAAACCTAAAATTGTTAGCAAATTTTATTTTAACAACAATGCGTGGGTGTAAGTCCCAAATAGCATTTTTAACTTTCCAGTTGTCCAATTTTCCATTTTCCATATTTTCTACGCTTAGGTTTTATTTTTAGTTTAATTTTAGTTTACTAAATATTAGCAGAAAATTTTATTCAATTTAACTTTTTTAGAAATCAAAACATGACACGAGTAATTTTGATTCGGACTTCACAAAAGGCGATCCAATACTTACACCAACGGAACCGGCCATTTTCAAGGCAATAAATCAGGATGAATTCCGGAATTTCTCATTTGTAAATCCTGATTTCGCACATAATTATTGATCATTTTGTTTACTTTTTTTTTAAACTAATTAAGCACTGTCAGTTTGCCACAAATATCTCATCTTTTTTAATTGTTCGTTTTTTGTTTTCAATTTTAAATTTCACTTTAATTAGCATAATATTGCATTTCTTGCAGTTACAGAAATAGGCAGTTGAATAATTGTTACTAAAAATTTTCAACAATTCTTTAAATTTCACTTTAATTAGCATAATATTACTTTTCTTGCAGTTGCAGAAATATGTTTTATAGGAACTTGAATAATTGTTACTAAAAACTTTCAACAATTACTTCAAATTTAAACGACGTGCCTAAAAGGAAATTAGAATTAGTTGTATATTTTTAGGCATAATTTAAGACAATTTCATGTACTGTGTTTTCTAAAAATTAAATTTATTAATATTTATGTCATTTTGAAGCAAAAATAGCAAAATAATTAATTTGTTAGTTTAGTCTTAAATTTTTCAAGATTTTGGTAAGTTTCTTTTTGTTCAAGTGGAAACTTCGTATTGGATGAATATGCGTGTAAATCCTAAATTAAATTCAGATTTTTGATTGAAGAAGATCTGATTTCGTTTTAATTGTAAATTCTACTCTTCCTTTTTCAATCAAAATTCATAACTTAAAACGAACATTTCTTTTTTTTTTCATAATCAATAATTAAATCATACCAATTTTCTATTTTAATTTCTTTCATTTAGATTTTTCTTGACCTGATTTATCTCTCTTTCTCTCTTTCACCTGAAACGTTCCACTCATTAAGTGATCTCATGTATATCATTTCTGATTTCAGTATATCACAGTTTCAATTGCGGTATATTTTAAATCTCACAACGTTCATGTCATTACGAAATGATTTGCTTGTTATTCTTTCCTGTTTTCTCTTCCTGATTTACTTGTCCGGCATCTTTCTCTTTTCATTCTGACAAGATAAATTAACCGGTTTATGTGTGCATACGCGTTGCTTTACTGTATCTTTCTTTCTTTGCCTTATGGCCTCCTAATCTATTTTTTATGTTACTGTAAAAATTCTTAAATTTTAGTTATTAAAATTTTGATTTTTCTTCGGGAAAAAAAACGAAACTTCATATTTTGCCTTTTGTTTACAACAAAAAGAAAAGTTTGATTTCCTTTTTAAATTTTTAAAATAACAAAAAGAACTCAACGACATATCAGTGCTGAAGTACATTTAATTAATCATCGGTAATTAAATCACCTACCTTTCAACAATGGAGTTTAAATATTGTTACTAAAAATTTTTCTAAGTAGTAAATTTCAAAACATTTTTCATGCATTAACAAAAGTGAATTAAAATGTATTTGTAGTTGCCGCCAATGTTATAGTTCCTTTTTTTTGAGGAATTGATAAGTCAGACAGATTACATGTTCACTTGATAAATTTTACAATTTCTTTTAAATGACTTTTGTTCACCTGAAGCGTAATTTCAGGTATACGCACATTTTTTTTTTAAAATTTCAACAATAATGCATTAACAGGTGATAATGACTAGAACTTTGCAAATACAGGAGAGATTGTTAGAAGAGAATAATCGTTTCAAATAAAATGAATGAATATTTAATGGATAAAATAAATATTAAATGAAAAAAAAAGGAAAGCGTAAATCTTACAGTTTTAAATGTTTGAAGCAAAATGGATGAAATGAAATTTAAAATTTTAAATTATGCACTTTTAATTAAAAGTAATTCATAAAAAAAAATATTAAACAGAAATTTCGGATATTGGTATTTGTTCATTTATAAGTGGATTATTTTGATCATATACTGTTATTTTAATTGGTTCTTCTATTAATATCTGAAATAATAAGACGATAATATTTCAGGTTCTTACATTCTCTCCCGTAAGGAAGACCAGGAATTTCAGGAATTTTATAAGAATTGAATGAAATTTAACAATGATCTCTCATTCATTCTCATGTCATATCAAAATTTTTTATGTCATATTTAATAAGTTTAAAATTTCCTCTTCACAAACTTTAATGCTTAAAACTTTTTTCAAAATTTAATTTATGAAGAGAGAAAAAAAAATGATTACAAAATATCAGAATATTTAGAATCATACCTTTCCTAATTCCCTACTTCGTTTAGAAATTATCTCCTTGTTGCTTATTTCATCGTTTAAATTCACCATCGATCGGATTGTATTGCTAAAGATTACTTCAGCGGTGAAAAAAGTTTCATCGCGAGATTTCAAATAATCCAGCGGTGCGTACGGATCCATTACAATTCTAAATTTTAAAATATTTCAGTTACATATGGTTTTTGATTGAAAGAAAAGAAACCAATGGAAAAGAAAAAATAAAAAAAAAAGACGACACTTTTTTTTTCTTTTTGTTTTAAATAACAATCTTTTCAATTGATTTTATGACAACGTTTTTTTTGTTTTCCACGTATTAACGATTATTCACCTAATTTTAGGCATTTTAACAAGTTTACGTAGACCAGCCTGAACTTCGAGTAGTACTTCTGAATCCATTGGTAGACTATCATCAGTTACTTCCTCATTAATTCTTCCATCATCCTAGCAAAATGAATGTGTTAAGAATGGAAACAAATATGGGAATTAATTTAGAGTAAATTTTGGAACACAAAAATTATTTCATAATGAGAAATTCAAACTTTTTTTTTTCAACAAACCTTCTGTACTTTACTGAATTTATTCCAAAATGGTAGGCCATCCTCATCGAATAGCTTTCCTTCATTGTCCTTGTTAGACACTCTTAAAGTTGGTTTCTAAAATTTAAAAATATTAATTTTACACTCTAACTCTATGTGTTATTTTTTCCTTCAAAAAAAATTCCTTTAAAAATTTAAAAAATCAAAAAATAAAATTATCAAGAAAACTTTATTCCAAATAGATTTTAAAGTTTTTAATCGTTAAACTTAGACTTATTGTTAAGTTGGGATACATTGGATATCAGACATTTAATGTTTTTCAAATTCTCCTTTCGCACTCCTAAAATTTAACGTAAAATATTTCAGTGATTTTATCAAATGAACCTTTAATGAAGGATTTCCATCATTTTCCTCTTTCATTTCTAATTCATACCTAAAAATTTTGAACATTTTTCAGGATATAATTTGAAATAATTTTCCTTTTCCTAACTTCATTTGCTAAGATTTATATTTCGAAATTTTTAAAAAGAAATAAAATTTTTCATTTAGGTCGGCTATTAAGAGCTTTACAAGCGGATGATCATTTTGTTAATATTTCGCATCAGTGCAGTTTTTTGATTTATTATCAGTGATAGCTAAAGTTTTCTCAATCAGAATCATTTAAAACAAAATTTTTAAATCTGAAGAAAAAAAAATCTTTCAACTCAACGTCTAAATTGGAAGAAAAAAAATACGTTTCAAGTTTACGCTTTAATGGAAATTTTTCATCTGCGCTTCGTAGTGGTATTTCTGGCAATTTCTGAAAAATTGAAACCAAACGAAGAATGCACCACAAAGAATTAGTTTTCAAAGAAAAAAATTAATTAATTAATTAATCGATAATAAAATATTGGATGAAAAATCAATTAATTAGCACAATTATCTTTCCTTTTTTTTTCTAATTAGCGTAATTTGTTTGAACGAATAATTTTTCCGTCATTTCTACGAGCGTACTTCAATGAAAAAAACAAAAACAATTTCAAATACCTCCTTAAAAGTGCTTCCTTTCCGCATTTCATCACGTTTTTTAATTTTTTCAACAAATTTTTGCACTGTTGTAACACGCATAGGACGACTAAATAGTGCTTTAATCCTGTTTCGAACGCCTATAATTAAATTAGACGTTGAATAATACGTTTAAGCACGTTGAAATACAGTTGAAGTCACTTGCAATAATAAATAGGAACGTGATTTTAAACGACAATCTTCATTATTCATTCTAATATCAATCATCTAATGTAAATGAAAGAAAGATGTTTGAAATGAAAAAAAATTATTACTTCTAAGGCTTTGCCGACTTGATGACGATGATGACCGTGCCGGAATTTCACGCAATGAGTGCATTGCTTTACGCAAACTTCTACGAATGATAATAGTAATGAAGGAGGAGATAGAAGCATTAATTTTAGCTCAATCTTTCCAAATAAATAATTTCACTGTTGAAATAAAATTACAGTTTAATTTTATTGTAAAAATTTAAAAGACAAAAATATCACTGATTTATACTTAGCAAAAATGAAACAATTCATTTTATTTGTGAAAATTTCAAAAGTGTTTGTTAGATGAACAGAATATGCAACGAATAATCGTAAATTTTTGTCATTTTTGAAAATTTGTAGATAAGAAAAATTGAAAAGAAAAAAAAAATTTAACTGAATTTAACTTTTGATGAGAAAATGAAGAGAAATGAATAGGTATGATTGATGTGGTAATCATTGAAATTTGGAATTTTTCTTAAAAATAAAACTAATTTAAATAACGCTTACTTCACTGCTGCTACGTTTCCTCTTTGTTTACTTTGATATTTTTTAAGTTGAACATTTGGCTTCCTATAGACTGTTGCGGTGCTACTGATGGTCGAGTGAATTTCAGATGACTTTTCCATTGATGTGTGTGATTTGGAAACTTTTCCGGCTTTCCTGAAACTTTTGCGCACTCCAATCATCCCGCAAATTGTTACTTTCGCAAACATTACCATACTGTATTTCAGGTTACTTTTACACACATCAGTGGAAAGAGGGTACAAAGAGAAGATAGAGAAGGTATTTGATAGAGAAGGTACAAAAAAAAGGTCATAACCATAAGATTGAATCAAATGTTTAAATCAGTGCAAACTTATCTCTTATCAGTAGATGTAACCTTCTCTAATCAGTTCATAAAAAGAAGGTAATTAAAAATATTTCTTGTTTTGCTTAGAACGATCGGATAATTTTTATTTTCTAAAACATTTGATTCAATCTTATGGTTATGACCTGACAGTAGAACTCTACAACTGTAGTAGTAATCGTTTGCACAGTTCATGAACTGTGCTCAAATAGGTAACAGAAAAAAAAATAGCTGAAGAATTATAACACCTTGATCGTTCCGTTGAGATTGTTCCGGAAGTTTTATTTAATTGCGGCTTAATTCTTTCTAAACGAAAAATTCAGAAGTTTATTTTTTTTTTAATTAAAAAGTTAGATAGAAAAAAAAATATTCGAATGTCACAGTAATAGAAGTAAAATACTTTCTATAAATAATTTGTTGATTTAAAAAATTATTTTAAAAAAATTTATAGTATACCTGTTTTATCTAAAACTTTTGCCTTCTTTTGCGATTTTTCCCATTTTTTCTTTCTTTTTTCATTGTTATTCCTTGTATCTTTGCTATTCTTCTCCAGTTGGTCAACTAAATGCTTATCGTCACGTTTACGACGTAAACGTGATTGGCATAATTTGTCATTTGTACTTGTTGTTAAGTGCTTTCTGCCTTGAAAGAGATGTTTGTTTAATTTTGATAAGAATGATTTTTATTTAAAAAGTAATTTTTGCGCATTTTTTTTCATACTTTTAAAATTTTGAAAAATTTAACAGCGAATTTTTTTGATTAAAATAATAAAAATTAACTTTTAGAGTTTGTCTGACAACAAAAAATTATTTACACGGAATTTTTTTTTTAATAAAATAAAAATTTGTTAAAATACCTGAGATTGTTGCAGTTGTGTGTTTTTTACGTTTGGCATGTTTACTTCCTGGTAGTCCCATAGTACTGTAAATAGCAATAGTAAAATGAAAAAAAAAAGTTAATTTTATTTATTTAGCAAAATCAAACTTTAGCTATCGTTGACGTCACACATTGAAAAAAAAATGATATAACTGACCGATTGAAAAAAAAAACCGAATGAAAAGTGCGAAATTTTAATAAAAATTTTTATATATGTTTATTTTATGAATTTCACTTAAATTAGCATAAATTAAGTTTTCTAAATTCACATCATTGATTGATCATTATTTTTTAATTATAATTTCGTTTTTTATTTTATTTTTTTAATTGTAAACTCAAAATGAAATACACAAGAAGAGAACTACAATTAAATATGCAAATGTAAACATTTATTAATTTTATTTCCATTTAAACCTACAGTTGAAATTTGAGAAGAGATGAATTTTAATTTGCATAATTCCTAACCGTTAAATAAGACGTATTTTCTCAAATTTACATCATTCATATATTTCTGACAAACAGAAGCAACGCAACGAACTGATAATAATGAAGGCAGATGAAGCTGATATCCGTTCCGAGACGCACGTTGCGCTTACCGAGTACTTCTCCCTCATCTATTTCATGTCATTTCGAAATTTCACCTTAACTTCTAGCAAAATATTATGTGATGAATTAGATTATAGTAATATTATTTAATTTTATACACTCTGATAAGCTTAATTCGAAAGTACCATAACTTTAAAATTTCATTAATTATGTAACTACTGAACTGAAATACTTTTTCTTTAAAACGTTTCCACTTTAATTACTAAAATTTCCAAGTCAAGTCATTGTCATTTTGTGGTATATTAATTAAAAGTGAAGTGTAGCATGTTAATTCATTGAAAATAAAGTCAAACAAATTTCAATCTACTTTATGCTTGAAAAAAAAGAACTTAGAATACATTATTACTAGTAAGAGAGATTGCGTGAAATTAAATGAACTCATTGTAAGTTATATTGTGATAAGTGATAAGTTGTCAGTTTTTTTGATAAATTATCAGTTATCAGATATTTGTGATAAGTTATCAGTTTTAGTAATCTCTTTAGAATGCATTATTTCTGCAATAAATTATTTATTGTAAAATTTCATTAATCTTTTTCGTTAAATTTTATTACTTGTTGTTATCAGTAAATAAAGTTACAGTGATATGACAGAGCATGTAGTCACTTGCTCCAACAAACCATCAGATAATATCATCTTACGTACAAGACGTCGTAATTACTTAATTAAAATTGAGAATTTTGCGAAATACTCGGAAAAAATCGCTCTGGTAGCTTTCGTCTTCTTTTTTTTTTTCTCTAAAAAAATTTGTGCAATTAATAAATAATTAAATCAATAGCAATTAAAGTGTTAAATTAATTAACAATTAATAAACAATTAAAAAAAAATGATGCTTGAAGTAAGAAGCGTAATTATTCGGTGTTAAATTCGATCATTTAGCTGGTGAAACATAAAAGAGTACCGCCAGCAATTGATTTATCCTGCTATAATGTTGACGCTGTTCGTACATTGACTGATTTTGTTGCTGGCGTAGATAAACGTAATTTACGTTTGGATAATAATATCCTCACTGATTTGCTTCAGCTAGCACGCATCTTTCGTATGCATCAATTTACTTCGTTGATTGTTGAGGTTTGTTAAAAATTGCAAATTTGATATCGTCTGATTGGGCGCATGTTTTTTTTTAATTTATAGCAAAATAAAAAGGCAAGAAAAAAAAATGAGAGGTAACCTCTTTACACATATTAATTAATTAATTAATAGTTAATAGAAGGCGCAATTTTATTCAAAGCATTTCGTGTAGCAATACGTTGAAGTGTAAAATTTAAAGTAAAGTTTAAAATTTAAAAATCCATAAAAATAAGTTTCCTTCTTAAGCACGTCATCGAAAAAGTGGAAAAAGGACCACAATCAAATCTTTTATTAGCCTTAAATTTGATCTCGTCTGATTGGAGTATGTTTTTGCGCATTAATGAAGCATCAGCGCTTGTGGAATCTGCGGCGGAAAATATCAGTGAAGTGACAATGTCAACTTTTTTCTACATCCTTCCAGCATCGGTACTGGTTATGCTCTATAGCAGGTAAAGGTTCTTTTTTCGATTGTGAAATATTTATTATCAACGATTTCATTTTATTTATCACACATCTCTTCACTCTACCTTTAAACCTTACTACATTGTGATAATATATCAGAAAGTGATAGTTCTTTTTGAATTGCATAGTTTTGAATTTTTTAAATTTCATAGTTTTTTGAATTGCAATTTCATCACTACTAAAACACACACACTTATATTAATATAAATTTTTCATTTAATTTTAGAAACATATGTTTTCTGTTCAAAAAATTTGAAATTCAAAAATAAAATTAATTCAAAAATTTTGCCTAAAATATATGTTTATGAAGATGTGACGTGGATATATCATCTGAAGTGGAGCTCTGTCAACGTTTGATTCATTGGCTGAAGAAGATGGTTCGGACGGATAATGAGGCGGAAATTCTCTTCTCGTGCATTCGTACGCCATTCCTTTCACCGAAAGATCGTGAAATCATTCGAGAGAAATGCAATGGCTTACCGAAAAGTGTAAAAAATTTATTTTCATTTAGCAACAAATTTGCATAAGTTATGGTTATTCCATCTGTTGTTTGCTTTCCTCTCTATAAAAATTTAATTAATTAATAATTAAAATTTAACTGGCCAATTTTTGACAATTGTTATTGCAGCTAATACAACGTGTTCGTTTACCTGGTCCTACTGTAATAGACATGAAATTTAATTTTGTTAAATTTAGCATAGAAATTAGCGATGATTGAGCAGTGTTAATAATTTCGATATTATCATATCTTATCACTTCACTTCACTGTACCTTGTCATATTCATTTCGTGTTTTGTTAGAGCAAAGATGACATTAATTTGAATTTGAACGACTAGTTTTAACGAAAGAATCGGAAGTGGTAGGAATAATAAAAACTAAATTATTCCTTAAATAAATTACACGTACAAAATCTTTTTGCGTAAAAATTATTTTGTTTAATTACTCAAAAAATTCCTAATTCAATCAGTTACGAAAGTATAATTTTATCATTTTCATTAACAAATTACCGAAATTCAGATGATAAATGCAATCGAAAATACATTAAACTCACCACGTAATCATCGTTGTTGCGTGATTCGTGAGCACATTGAACGTCATTATCCACGTTGTGGCATTCCAGACTGTAGCGGTTATTTTAAAATAAACACTATTGATGTAACAACTAAGGCGATGAAGGATAAAAATAAAAAGTAAACGATTTTATAGTCTCCTCAAATGACTAGCATTAAAGGAGCTATTCATATTAATTACCTGTGTATTCTAACAAATTACCATAACCTTATTTACCTGTTTATGGAAAAATTCGTAAATTACGATTATTTTGAAAGAAAAGAAATATAAGGTCATAAATTAAAGTAGCATTTTAATTTTATCACAGACTATAGTCCGTTCGATCGAATTCAAATTCTATATAAAAAAAATTTTAATATAAAGAATTAAATTAAATAATACATACATTTTCCAATTAGCGCTTCATCTATATTTTATGTAAATTTGCATAAAATAGTGAAATTAATGCTGGACAAACATTTAATTTTAATTAAAATTTTGTTAATTTAATTTTTTTTTAATTATTTAATTTTTTAATGAAATAAATTAGAGGAATATTCCACAAATAAAAAAATGTCTCATTTAGAGATGAAAAACTTTCGTTACCTTCAAAATATTTGGAAAAGGATCTCTTAACAGCCTGTGAGAGTAGTGGCCGTTCGGACAAAACAAGTTAGTTCAAAATTTTTTCTACGCTAATAGTTTAAGTAAACAAATCCTATTTGTAGTAACATATAATGCTTATACTAATTCCTAGCTTAGCTTAATTTGAGATGTTAATTTTAGTGCAATTCTTGTCCTTTCATTTTGTTAAAAATTTTCATTGTTTTATCATTCCGAAAATATATTTATTTCTATGCTAACTTTTAATAATTTTTGTATTAGAAAAAAAAATTTGGCTTATTCAGTATTTTTCAATGATATATTTCAAGTTCAAATTTACTGAATTAAAAAAAAGTAGCGGCTTGACCACTTTGTTAACCATTCTTCAGGCACAGTAATTCAACAATAAATAAATATTTTTTTAGAAATAATGAATTGCTTATTTCGGAGCTTTTTAAATAAATTAGATACTGAAATTAACTAAAGTCTTTTAGAAATCATGCTAGAGTGAAATAATGGAGATAAAATAAATAATTAATTAAGTTTCAAACAAAATATATAAACAGAGAAAAAGGTCTTGCTGCATGTAATGATGAGACTGTAAAGAAATTAACACTTAATAATTTAAATTTGAATGCATCTTCATTTCATATACAATTCAGTCTCATTTTAAATTTTAATCATTAGCTTTACATTCCTCTGATAACAGTTTTTTTGCATGTGGAAAATTTTAATGGCTTTTTTATACAGCTGGTAGCGATAGTAAAAAGTGCAAACGAAAACGACAAGTCAGAAAGGATCGAAAATATTGCACAAATTAAAATTGCATTTATCGATAGCTAATGATAAAAGAGAATTTTCAAACACTCAAATGCTATCTATCATCTGATACATAAATCATATGCCATCGGATCGCTCAAATATTCAATGTTATACAATCGTATAAAATTTTTAACAATGAAAGAATAATCAAATTTTAATTTGTAATTGAAAAAAATTAAAACAAAACTATCCCCTATCTTATCAGACTACAATCATTTGTAGTTTTATCACAACAAATGTGAGAATGTTTGCTGAACTTTTTGCTAGCATCATCTCTTCTCGATGTCTTCGATACAAAGAATTATTATCTCAGTCAATGAAATTCTTGATGTTGTTCGCATAACTCATATCAAATTCCAAAACAATAGATTAGATTAGAGATCATCAGATTCAAGAATTTCATTTTTTTTTCGCAAAAATTTAAAATTTTAGAGAGAAGAATACATACATCATTTGTACAAATAAAAATTACTAATTCAAGCTTTGTACAAAATATGTGCGGGTATTAAACTTTTTAAATTGTTTACTGCATTAATAAGAATCGGTTCTTTTTCTAAATTTTTCTAATTAAAATTGGACTGAAATCTTTTCAGATGACAACTAAGTCCAGTATAGCTTGAAAAGATTTTTGCGAACCTCTCTTCCATGATATCTTTCACTAAAAATTGTTAAATTATACAGATACATCAATGATTACTCGTAATTAATAAGTATACAAAAAAAAGGAATAAAGAAAAGTCAAGTATACGTTATAAAAGTGTAGCAGGAAGCTCTACCGTACAGCATACCAACGTCTATAAATCATTTGAGCCAAAAAATTCTACTCAAAACTATGGCTATGTATCGGATAAATGAAACCAACTTTAAGTTTTACATGTAATTAAATCTGGCAAATATTCAAACAATTTGAAATTTAAATTCAAATTTATTTCCTTTCACTTTCTGGACTAATTATTAAGGGAGGAGAGAGAGAGAAGGAAAGAACCTCATACCATAATACCTATCCCGGAAGAATGTAATTGACGTGTTTGATGATAACTTTTACACCTTACAAAATTGTCCATCATTACAGTACCATGGAAGATTAGGATCAAAATAATATTAATGTGTGTGTGTTTTTTTATAATTTTTTTTTATTTTATTTTTTATAATCATATTATAATCACTAACTTTTTCCTCTACTTCACAGTTCGAATATTATGAAATTTCATAATTTCATGAAACATGAAAAAATTGTAAAACAAAATTTTTTTTCCATAAATTTCAGAAAAGGAAAGAAATGCAAGAATAAAATTCATTTGAAAACATATTTTTTTTTATAATGGTAAGTAGAATTTTTGCAAAACTTTTATTAATAAAAAGAGCGAAAAAGTTAAACAATCAGTCAAATGTATCTACCAACATCAGCAATTATTCAAACATATTTTTCTCTAAGTTCGTTTCTATGCAATGTTTGTCAGATAAAACAGAATAAAATTATATCTTAAACCGCTCCAACTCATTGGAAGTGATTTAGTGCATATAGTACATACCATATTTTTTTACTACAATCAATTAATAATCAGAAACAAAACACTAGAGTTATCTACAATGAATGTTTCTTACAAATCCTGTAGTATATGTGAAAGAACCAATAAATCCATTCGTATTCAAATCTACCTTGAATTTTCTTCTGTTTTTTCGGCTAGTTCCGTTGCCAGCTCCTCATCGATTTCTTCTAAGAAAGTTTCCTGCTTAAGTCCACTATATGTGTACGCATAAACTGCTACTGCCAAACCAAACAGCGCAAAAAACGTAGCTAAATTCTGCAAAACATACACAAACTATTTTTTCCTACAATTCCTTTAATAAGAAAAAGTTAATGACTAAAAATTACAACCGAACAGTAAAATATAATAATTCGATATAAACTGTCTCATTACGAGCTTACCTTATAATTCAATTTTCTAATCGCAACTGCTCTTGCTTCAGTCATTGTTAAAAACTGCTCCACGTGTCTCCTTTGCGCTCTAGGTAAGCTCTTAACGTCGACTTCCTAAAGATTGCTGAATAAAATAAACTTACAAAAATCGTAATAAATTCCACACTTCTAGTGGGCTTCAACTGTTACATTATTTCCATTTTGAATTACAGCAGCATTTGACCACTCCATTTAACGAGTTAGTCGAAAGATATTCATTATTCATTAAATCCTTCTGTTAAAACATTTTATTTTATTTCAATTTCATTCCATTCGCCAAAATTCAGACTTACTACTATCAAAACGTATTTATTGTGTTTATATGCACAAAGAGAACCTGAAGCATTGTCGGATCTTCCCTTTCTTGCAATTCACTGTCTTTTGGTTTCAATATTTCTGTTGACGTTGTTTCAACAAATTTTGGTGAATAGCATCGCCTTAAGTTACCTGCCCGAAACATGTAAATCAATGAGCCTGACGCAGAGCATCGTGAAAATACTCGATACATTTTTAGAAGTGATAATTTAGCACGACGCCTATAAAAAGCATAAATGCAGGAAATATTAATATTACTTCACGAAAGCAAATCAACTTCACGGCTGAAATCATCCACAGTCTCATTTTTGCAATGTTATCTGCAGCTCAAAGCCCCTTAGGCGTTAGTATGTTACTGGTCTCATCATACCCATCCATCGTCGATTGGATAATTGCCAAAATCCAAATTCTCTTGAATTTTAATTCATCATTAAACACTTAGTCACCCAATAAGCGAAGATGGTTACAACTTCCAAAACTCTTGTTTAGATAAACTAAATTTTGTACAGCTTTGAAGACATTAATTTTGACACCGCTACCGCTCATCGAATTTATTGAATGAGATACCTCACTAGGGCGACGACAGTTAGTTGTTATTCTAGCACAACTAACACAAGAACACACTATCGAAGTTTACACCTGAGATTAATACACCAGCACTATGTTCAGCTTAACCAACAAAAATTATATGCAAAGCCCCAGCAGAGTAAAGCACAGCATGTAATCGCACAACAAGGAAAAAGTACGGCACTGAATGGTCGAATAATTTCGGTTTTTGAATTTTCAATTCTACAAATGAATCACAGATCAATTCTTTTTGCAAAATTTGTGAATTCTTAAAATGACATAATACGGTTTCAGACTGCAATGAATAAAAAAATTAGCAAGATTCATTTTCAATGCTCGGAAATTTTACAGGCAACGCACGAATGCAATCAACATCTTGGATCACAACTTTCGCAAACCTGAAATTCGAAAAACTGTGAAAAATAAAAAAACCATAATTGAGAGCAAGAAATGTTGAAAGACAATATGTTACATAATCTGATAAATTACTACCAAAGAAACTGAGAAAGTGGATATGAAACTCAATTTTGATGTTTTCTTTGTTGTAAGTTTTATAATAATGATATGAAAAGAAAAGCAAATATATACTAACATTTATATCAGCAAATGGATCTTTACGAAGTTGTTCAGCCGTAGCTCGTTTACTTGGTTCGACCTGGAAGCACAGATCCAAAAACGAGTAACACGTTGAATCTGCTTGTACGCTTTGCGGTATTGCTGGTCTCATTCCACTACCAACACGAAATACAACTTGTAAAACTTGTTCACACTCATGCCACGGAGGCTAGAATTAGAAACCTAACACCAATTATACCGGTGTACTTGAAATTAAATGAATTGAAAACACCAAGTACTGTTAATTCACCAAAATGAGTTTAGTGAGTTTGTATACTCATTGAACTCATTTTAGTGAATTAGCAATACTCCAGAAAACGACTATGCTTGATCCCCCATCATCACCAATTAATACATTGTGAATTAAGTGATAATAAAGAGATTAAATTAAAGCTTGAACACGAGTTTTAATGAAGAATTAACCTTTCCCGTACACATTTGCAAAACAACACATCCAACGCTCCAAATGTCAGCTGCTCTACCATATCCAACAAGTTCCTCTCTACCGTTCATTTCTATACGTCCACCAAGTGTCTGCACTTCTGGTGCCATGTAAGCTGGAGTACCTACCCATTCAGCTACTTCACCGCAAGCTGTTGTACCATCCTTCAGTCTCACTGAGCTTCCGAAATCGCCAAGTTTTAAAACATCTCTCTTTCCAAGGAATATGTTTGCAGCTAAAAAATAAAGGGATTCATGTTTTTACATACATAATTACGGTACACAATAGATAGCAAAACCAGCGGAAATATGTTACGTTTTATATCTCGATGAATGATCATTTTCATGTGAATGTACTCGACTCCTTTTAATAGGAAATGTGTATATCGACGAACATATCGCATATCCAATAAACCTTCGCGACATACTTCCTCAAGCGTCCCTTCAGGGCAGTATTCCATAAAAATGAACAATTCTTCCTACAAGCAATGACAAGTATTCAAAAACTGCCATGATCAACAAATCAGGAAAAACCATAATTAAAAATATACCCGATGAACTTCTACTGCATAATATTTGACCAAATTCGGATGGTCCAAAAGGCTCAAATTCTCTACTTCATCAACCAAAGCGAGTAACGCCCTGTCGTTTCGTTCAATACGAATTTGTTTCATGGCCATTAAACAATTTTCAGTTAAATTCATTACTACATACACCGTGCCAAATTTTCCACATCCTAAAAAATATGAATTACGAAAAAACATGGCAAGATCATTAACATTTTAATGTGCAGTTTCTTCACAAATCCATTAGAAGAAATACCACTCAGGAGAGTGATCAAGTCGCGTTTAGCTATTTTTCGTATGTTAGCTTTCTATGATATTTGGTAAACCCTTTGTCTAGAATTTAAAATCACTGTTACTTGCAAAGTGCAACGGGGTAAGCAAATAAAATTCCTTCTGTAAAATCCTCTTACCAATCTTTTTTTCTAGTCGCTGCCATTCGAATGGTGCTCGTTTTTTCGGATTGAAATATGTTGATAATGTCAAAGCTCTCCGACCACCTTCTGTCACTCGACCAATCTTATTTTCCGCCTCCAAAATTCAGAAAAATAATTTACTTTCCTTAAAAATTTTCTAACAATAAACATAACCTAGAAAACGATAATAACGTTAAACACCTCCAAATGTTTGTTACGCTTTTCATCGATGTTACGTAGTAGCTTGTCAATTCTTTGGGAACGAGCATTGGCATCTGCCGCTGAATATGGTTTAGATTTAATATAACCAAGAGAACTTCCATTGTCTATTTCGCAACTGCCAACATTTCCATTCATCAATTCGGAATCTCGAAAACGATAAATGTAATTGCATAAATATCAAAAAAAAAAATTAAAAAAATATTAGTTTTATTATAAAAAAAAGTAAAATGTCGATTTTGCTACAAAAAAAAAATTTCGACTTCACTTCAACAAAAAAAGGTATTTTATTACTACAACTGTCCGTCTAAAATTAAAATCCATCTCAATATCTTACTGCAACTAGAAGTAAGAATACTACCTGGAATACTGCTGCCGACAACGTGTGCAACGCATGCGTCCACAATTTTCACGAAAGTCTGAAAAAATTGAGTGAGAAATCAGTGTATATGGGCACATACGAGTCCATATACTTCGTTAACGTCGATTTCGATAAATACTTCTAACACTCAAATATCCATATCATTAGCCTTTAACTTTAATGTCTATGTTTCAGCGGTTCATTCCTCAAAATTACCAATAGAGCATGTCAAATTTTATTCAACAATATCCTTGCATCTACTATTTGTTGCTTATGTACTGCACGTTAATAAACAATGGATGCCCTTCAGAGTTAGATAAATTAGAAAAGACAAACTATTATGAATGACAAAATCTAACTTGAAATTCCTCTTCTGTTAATGTTACAGTAAGTTCCGGACATGCTCCCAGTATTAAAAACTGAAATGACTGTGTCGCCCACAAAGGAACAGTTCCGTCACCTCGGTTAACAAATTCTAAGACGAAATGTAACCAATCCTTAGCCCAGCAAACAGTTTGCCGGGCAAAATAGTGACGATTCTGTTTCGGTAATATTTGGTAAAATTCTCGATGGTACTGAAAAAAGAAGGTATAACTTGCGTAGTGTAAAGGTAAGACAGGAAATTCTTCGGATGGCGGTAAATATTATATATATATATCGATATATAGAACCTCGAAAGCAAGATTATATGCTTGTATGAGTGTAGCTCGAACGGATTCCAGCTCATTAACATCGAGAGAGCTCAATTCCTGCCCATCCAAGACATCTCTCACCATTTTGCCAGCGAACTCATCAAATAGCATTTGGCAGGTTTGATATGCAAGTTCCTGAAAGCTTCTAGAATTTTGGTGAAAGTTTTGCATAATTTATTAGCAGTGGTGTAAGTAGGCAATAAAATTCAAACTAACTCTCAGTTGTTTCGCACTCTCAATGACTATATCATGACAGGATGCTTGCATTTCCAACACATCAAACATGAAATCATATTCGACCGTCATATTTCTGGTAAATAACTCTCTCATTTTCAGTAATGACGGAGCACTGACTGCTACCAAGCATGCGTCATTTGATAACTGGAACAGATTCTTCCACATAGTTAAATTAGAATTGTAATGGAGGGAGATAAACTAAAATTTGGCACAATCTCGTACTGCTCCAGCTCTACTAAGGTTTACGTTACCTCGTAACCTAGTAATAATAAAGTTACTAAAACATATCGAAAGTGCTACCTGCCCAAACAGCGAAAAATTCAAGAATCTTCAGTGATATAAGCAAATTACCTGCAAGTAACGCAACGAAAGTTCAGTATCCGCATCAAGGTCAACCGTCAGACGTGTCCCGCACCACATTTCTTGAGAAAAATCAGCAAAACATGTTTGACGTGAGATAATCAACAAATAACCACTACTGAATCGAGCAATGTATTTATGTAAAAAAAACTTTGAAACAATAAAATCTCAAAGTCTATGGAATATATATTTAAAAGTCTCAAGTTCAACATGCAGAAATGACTTGACCTACCAATCCATAACATCCTTTGGTAATTCCGAGCGATAACGCGAATATGTTATGTTGAGTAATATTCGTAGAAAATCAATATTTTTTGATGCATTTTCATCACAAAATATAATGTAGTTACTATTTATATTTGTCAAGTTATTGGAAATAACGACCTAAATCCAAAATTCAACATATATTTAGGTGAAATAACTACCAAATATCTTCAATGTAAAAATCACTTCTAATGCACTGTAAGAAGGTAAAGTGATCTATTAAAAACATAGTGAAAAATGACTGACTTGTGTATGGTGGGAAATAAGTAGTTGGGACAGGTAGATGTGCATATCAGTATACTTCAATTTATAGAGAGCACATATTTCAATATCTCGCAGAAGCATTCTAGCAAATGCAAGCGACCGCAAGGAACGATCTTTCATTTGACAAACTAATGATTTGAAATGCCTACACGTGATAAATATCTGTGATGCATGCCTGAAAAAGCGTTTTCACTTATTTTAATAATTTTAGCTAAGGTACTGGTTTCAAGATCAAAACGCTCATTACAATGATGATTTCACCCAGAACTTTTTTCATATTGACACTGACCATTGCCCTGTTAACGTATTTATTTTCTGTTTGCCACACCATCGTCACAATATCTTACCACCAATTCCTCAGCCATGTCTCAAACTACATAATGTACCCATTTTATTAAAAAGTGAAAAACTGTAAAAACAATTTGTCCGAGAGAAATAATTCTCACCGCCGCAGTGATAATTCATCATTTTCCTGAAAACCATCGGGAGGTACATTCTCGAAAGTACTTCTGCATTCTTCCATCAAATCTTCTTTTTCTGGCAAATAATCATTGACCATCTTGCGCATCAAATCACTAGCAATCATACTACAAAATATGACTAAAAACTAAATAGAAGAGAAATAAAAATTAGGAGCAAACACGCAACAGAAAAATTCGACAGTCAATTACCAAGACCAACCAACATGAACAGCAACACTGGCCGACAAATATCAATACTTTCAAAAGTTAATATCAGTAAAAATGAAACTGCAGACTAGAATCTGTTAGAGAATAAAGTTTAGCAATATGCAAACCAAAATCGATGCACTGTTTCACTTTCACCACAAATTACATCTACAGCAAAACGTCTTGCCACCGTCCATTGTGAAGTCAGATTCTGAATAACTCGTTCAGTCCACTCCGCTCCCACTCCTTCAGTACTGACTTCTCCGTGTACCCAGTCACGAACGCACGTCAAATAATTCTGCAAAGAAATTATTCTGATAGCTAAAAAACATTAAAATGTCAGAATTTTATTCTTTTGTTAATAAGTTCAAAAAACATTTTTTTAATTTATGGACAAATACCTTAAAAACCTCAGCCAATTCATCCTCAAACGAAACCAGACAACTGAACAGCACTTTGTTATCAACACCAGCTAATTGTACCAATGACACAAATCGATGCTTTACAGCAACTGCAGCCTCAATACAATCGTGACAGTCCTCCATAACCTAAAAACGATCTTGGAACTAGATCACGTATATAATATGTAACTAAAATCAATGATATTAGCAAAGCAATATGTAATAATTATGAGCGACTGTTTGCCCAGAAAAAAGATCGATCTGTGTCGTATCCGCTGGAACCCACTGACATCAAGAATAATAGAAAATTGACAAATTCATTACAAGTAACCAAAGCGGTTAATAATTATTCACTTGAAAAATTGAGAAACCAAACTCAATATTTATATTCTTGAAAAGGACATTTAAATTGTCTGTAGCAGGCTATGGGTTTAGGCAATAAGGTCACAGCAAATAGCATGAATCACGAAATAAATGATGACACTACGAATAACAGCATTACAGCCCGTTGGATCTGTTATTCGGATGTCAAACTCTTAATCCTTCAGTACAAACAATTGTTAGTTTAGCACTCAAATGTTAAAAATTAACCGTTTGTAGGGTTAACAAATCGGATGGAAGCTGTGCAGACCTACGCATCTTCAGCCACTCGTGAACGAGATCAAGCGGCACTCGGACTAAAAAGAGGAACAAATTCTGAAATGATGGTAATTTCATCGCCAAAAATTCCTTATGATTTGTCATACTGTGCGGCAAATCTCGTTTCTGCTTTAGCGAAAGCTAAAAATAATCATATTCAATGAAATTAGAAAAAAAAAGATGCACTGAACCGTTCTCCTGCAACAAATTGTCTTGTATTTGATATATTGAAGTAACTTTTAACTGCTTATGAAGTACACCATAAATTACAGTAGAACATTTCAATTTAATGATAAAGCAGTGCATTTTATTTTTCAGAACTCTGCGCAAAATTTTTTTGAGCTTAGAACAAGTAAACAAAAGTATTAAACTAATTGCGAAAAAAATTCGATAAGGGTCATCGTTTTCTAATCACTGACAATATAAAGACTTACTTCATCAAATTTCAAACAATCATTGATGTAATACTGGGGAATTGACGCCTAAAAAACCGCTAAAACTGATAGATATATTTTAAAAAATTTATAAAAGCAGAAAATACGAAAGCATGATAAACTACGAAATCAAAAATTATTATACCATAGTATAATCCACTGATTGTTGCTTGTTCCCACTTTCCACAACTTCTGCATAAGTTATTGGTGATTTTTCCAACATTATAATAGCCTTTCTTACAGTTAAAAAACAAACGCTATCCAAACGTTGCAACACCTTCCGCATACCTTTACGTCGCAGGCTACGTGCTAAAAACATGTAAATTAGGTAGCTTGAAGTGGAAAAAATGTTATTTTATTTAATCTTTAACAAATCTCATTTAGAAATTAAAAATTAAACTTAAAGTACAGAAATCTGTTCGACTTACAAACAAAAGCGGTATATATATTATATGGTTGTTCCAACAATGCAGGTAAATCTGCTGACGCAATCATACTTGACTGAGGGGTAAGCAATGCATTTTGTGAACTTGAAGCTTGACTCGTTTCGCTCAACTTAAACCATGACAAAATTTAACGTAAATGTTTCTTAATAACTTAATTTTAATTAAGAACAAACAATGCGAGAGATTTCGCTGTTCTATTTTAGTAGCACGGTGTGCAATATTCATAACATCCATTAACATGCAACCCAAATGTCATTTACTGAAAACGTATCAAAATCTATAATATCTTACAAAAACGTCTTCATTTCATAAAAGAGAAACGAACATTTCGCGGTGACGCGGGAAATTCTTTTGTGTCCATGGGACTATCTAATGACGGCCAAATCGAGTGGTCATCAGGAACGCCATTCATTGACACAACATTCGGAGACAGTGAAATACGTCGAGTGGAATTACAATCTTTGTACATGCCCAAAATCACACCAACCTGCAACTACATTTACTTCTATAAATTTAACACGATAAACCATTCCCATCATTATTATCAAATTTCACAATCGAATGGTTTGACCGCTGGCACATAATAGGTTTATCCGTGGAACTCCGTCGGATACGAAATTATCTTAAGAATTACAAAATGCGTTGCAGAGAATGTTTCTCCTAATTGCTGAGATAATTTGGAAACGCACTTCTCTTATCCTGGCATATAAATCGGTCGTAATATTATACCAAGCATAAAGAATCTGAATTCGAGTTTTGACCAATTCATCCACATTTGTTGATCGCTCCATACAATTTATGTTAGGAAACAATACTACGAAATTTTCATAACGTTCCAACATATCCCTAACTGCTTTCAGCTCCACCTTCAGTGATCTCTGATTCGAGATCTCTGTGGATGGTGACATGGGTGATAAGCACGTTATCTCATTCAGATGAAATTGTCGAATCTCTTCCAAGATCACCTTTCGTTTTTCACGTTCGGCTATAATATATTTATCATGCTCGCGAGTTGATTTAATCTGATCACTCGGTGATTTCATCTGCCTGAAAGTTTATAAGATGATTTATTCAAAACTCACAACTTAAATTTTGTCAAAGTAAATTAACTTTAACCTGCCAGCAACTACCACTTGGAGTTGCAACCACAATACATCACTCCATTTAAAACGTTCGTTTCTGCGATTGATCAGAACTACCTTAAAAATGCTTTTACATGGCCATAAATTGATTTTCCTGTTCTTAAACATATTGCAATAAATCAATTTACTTGCACGTGAAAAATTTCTGCTGATGACAGATGCGGTCAAAATTAATTTAAAAGTTTAATAATCCCTAAATTCTCTGATGTACATCAAAGGAAATACATATTACTACAAAATGTGCGTCAATCATTAATCTTAATTGTTATTTCAGAATTTAAGAAGTATAAATGAAATTAAAAAAAAGGACTTGCTGCGACGATTTTCGCACACTTCCAAGTGCTGTCTTCTCGCACAAACGGTTTAATTTAGCCATAACACTGACACGAAGTAAGCGATATAAACTGCAGTGATACTGCTCCCGGTCAATAGCCGATCTGCCCAATTCACAACGTATCATAGCAGTTGATATGGGTGCTGATGGCTGAACAAAGTCAGCTAACGGCTGACTCGGTTCCGGTAATAAGCATTGATAAACTTCATCATACTACAAAATAAACTTTCTTCTTTATGGCATTACATCATATTATCTCTTAAGCAAAGCAACTTTAGTATACTTAATCAACGTATTAGCTCTGAATTTTCACTTTGGCCTTATTTAATACTTTATTTCCAACACCCATATTTCTCAGTACAATTTGGCCGTCAACTTTAATCAGTAAAATTAGTGTTTATTTCTGGATCTTTTACTAAAGGAGAAAAGGAAAAAATTTCTTTACGAATGACTGTGGAAGTGTAGTTTTTTCCTTAAATTCATTTTTCAATTTCTTCATGGTATTAAAACAGTAATATGCAAAACAACGTCGAAATACCCTAAAATATATTTTTCAAATCTAGTTGAGCTATACAAAAAATGTCACAACTTAATCTTGTCTGCAATTTAAAACTAGAATAGAAAGAACTGCATTGAAGTAGATTACTCCGGACCAATAATGATATTAGAGCTGAAGTTGAACACTTACCACAGTATAATTTTCATGACGAGAGAATCGTTCTCCTTGTCCTCGAACTGATGGATTACGCTTCCTTACCCGATCCTGAATGCTTTCATTATGAAGTTTTCCACCTGGAAAAAATGTCCTACTGATTAAGTGAGAATGACTAGGTTTGGCAAAATTTAAACTTGCAAGATTTAAGTAACACTGCTGCAACAAATTATTCACCAAATTTTGTCTTGTTCAAACTATAACGTCCACCGTATCCTTGTTTTGAATTTGTTCGCCACCTATACTTCAATGACTGGTTCTGGCAATTCACTTCAGACCTGAAAAACGGAAGCTAAAAGCATTTTCAAAAGTGAATTAACAAAACTCTCGTTAAAGCCAAGTACATTTGCATTGTAACAAACAGTGCTTTTTAACAAATGGTATTTTGAAGTGGCACAATTCTTATCCAATCAGGTTCTCTGTCTCAAAGAGACTTGTCACATCACTTCCATCAAGCATATCGTAACTACAAGCACGCTGAAGCGGAATTTCTAGTAGACCAAAAAACCTTTGACACTTAACGACCAAAAGAAATACGACAAATACTAATATCAGTTCCAGTCTGGTGCACTTAACTCTTTTGCCTTTAAAGATGAGGTATCAGGCTATAAACAAGCGATTATATACCACACACATATCAGACACTTCCCATGTTGTTTAGCTTGTTTTTGAAATCAAGTTTATGCTAAAAAGTAAAAACGTCAACTGGTTGAGCAGCTAATACAAGTATCCCGGCATTTCAGCTCACTCATTTGGGAAAAAAAAAACTGGAATAAGGTAACAGAAGAAAGTTACCTATGTTCTTTACTAACATGAAGCTGCGGTAGACTGTAACTTCGCCTCATGCGACCATCGCACAATGCATCCAAATATCCAATTTGCATTTTCCAAAAAAATTTTCAATTCGCGAAATTATTCAACCAATTAACTGACAGAAACATAATGACGAATTAACAAACTAAAATTACTTTCATTTCAACAATGTAACAAATACAATCAATTCCCGGATGGAGGAAAACATGGGGGATTTTTGATTTTAATTAAATAGTAACTGAATAGGAGACATACAATACACAGAAATGAATCGATATACGTATATATCAGACGCTTCTGACTTATTTCTGACATTTCCTAAAGATTATAAGGAAAATATCAAATACAACAAATAATTATAAAACTTTAAAAATAGTTTTTTTCAATTACCAATTTGATAATACACATATTACAAATGTGAAGTACTCCACAGCAATGGAAGTATTTGGAAGAGAATTTTTTCTTTTCTTTCTCCACCAAGAAAAGAAAAATGAAAGTGCAAAACGTGAAAAAAGAACACAAGGACACTTTTTGTTAGGGTAATGTTCACGTAAAGAAAAAAAACAAACCACTTTGTGCTTATAAAAGACTATGAATTTGATGGAGAAAGAGAAGAAAAAAGCATTTACGAAATAACGTGCAAATTGATGTGACACTGAGTTGCAGTGGAAGCATGACAAATGAGTGGGTCTGGTTCCTAAGGGGTTGGCGATAATGAGCTTCCTTCACATCACTTATCAATAAGTCATAAATTAGTTTGTTTGTTAGTTACTGATAAGTGTGATAAAGGGAGTGATAAAAAATTTATATGTTTTGAAAAAAAAAATTTGCAATATTTTACAAACGGATGACGTGTTCTTATTTTGTTTGCTGTGAACTTTTTTTTGTTCTTTTTTTCTTGGATATTAATGAAAGAAAAAAGAAATTTGAAAAAAAAGTGATTACCGCTATTATCTTATTATCATCTTTTCCACATATCTATTTAATCACACATATATATCAACAAAATATCAAGCAATTCTTCATTTTTATCTCATACTGAAGTTTTATTCCATTTGACTGATTCGGTAGTTTCTCTCTACGTGGATTACTGTTAGCTAGGAAATTAAATTTATATATTTAAAAAGAAAAAAAAATTTTGCAACATTTTACAAACGAATGACGTGCCTGTATTTTGTTTATTGTAAACTTAGATTTTATATATAATTATTATCAAAAAACTTATTCATATTATTTATATATATAATTTCCATTTTAAGTTTCGTGAAAAAAAAATCGAATTTTGCATGAGTTTGTTGAATAAGTAAGAAGAAATATGATTATTAATTTTTAATAGCTAAATTAATAGTAAGTTAAATAGAAATCGCAAATTTTGCGGAAAAAAAAAGAAGTGAAGAGGTTATTTTTATGCAAATTAGTTCAAAATCACTGACATAATAAAATGACAGTAATAGGAAATTTGGAATATTTTAATCGTTTGCAGCAAAATGACAAGAATAAATTAGAAACCAAATATTACGCTCCTTAAAATTCAACAAAAAATTAAACTTTAAAATGAAAATGCTTAATGTGTTTTGTTTATAAAAAAGAAAAATGAATGAATCTCGGATACCAATTCAACAGCAATAATAGCCTATTCACTTGATGAACATAATATCGGATGCGCAATAATCGAACGCGTAGTCGTCAAAAAATGAAAACGTTGAAACGTGAAAGAAATTCAATTTGAAGTGTAAACTGAATTTATGATTTGCTTTTTTTCCACTTTCTTTTATCGTAATTGAATAATTGTTAGAAAAGCAAATACGTAGAAATAATGACGTTACACTATTGGAATTTTTTCATTTTGCAAATTTCTTGACGAAAAAAAAATGAAAGTATTACGGAAGAAAAACAAAACAGAAAAAGTTCTGTCTAAAACTTTTTCAAAATATAAAAAAATTGAAATTTAAAATTTAACACCCACATAGTGCTAATTTGTTTCATCATTTATGTCGGCAGAAATTAGAGAAACACGTATTAAGATTAAAATTTTTACGTATTGTTGAAAATATTTATAAACGATATTTTAATTTCAATTACATTCACTTTTCATTTCACCGCTCGTCTATAACAGTTTGCTTAACGTAGTACTTTAGAACTTTGAAGTTGAAGAGAGACAAAAAAAAAATGAATCTGAAATTTTAAGACATGCGATTGCAAGAATAGTTTAATTCTATCACTAAATTAAACGAATACGTGTTGCTTAGCAAACATTTTATTTTCTGTACTTTAAAATAATTAATATAAATATGCTAAAAATATAGTAAAAATATACTTTTACTGAAAATAATTTTTGTTTTGCAAAGAAAAATTTTAAGTTTAAAATTTATTTAAATGCACAGCTCTTCTTTTCTTTTTTTTGTAGAAATGAATTAAAATTTTGCATGGAATTTATGACTGTGAGATACGTATTGGATTATTAGTTGAGCGAAGTACATCAAATGAGCAAAGTAATTGACCATCAACGGTCATCACTGCCGCAGCATTGTCAAATTCACCGCAGTAGTGCGGAGCGGAAAAGATTGTCACCAATTTACGATTAGCAAAAAATTCATATCCATCCTGAACCACTTGATGTGCTCTAAAAATAAGACAGGAATTTTTAAATGAAGAAGAGAAATTTAATTTCCTTTAATAAATTTACAACATTTAAAAGAGATTAAAAGAATAATTGAAAATAACAGCTATTACTTCTGTAGCACAAATTCAAATTTACTAAAGCAAATTAAATTTAATCTTTTCTCCATTTGTAACATATATTTTTATCCTTATTTTAGCTAATTAAAATTTTGTTTATTTTTAAAATTGCTTTTAATTAAGACTAAATAATTTGATTTTCTAACACGGTTCTTTTTTTGTACGACAATACTTTATAATCACTTACAAACCACAGTTCTGTTATCGATCGTTAATATTTTGAAATATTTTCCCATAGGTAGCAAAATTCATACTTTATAGTTTATAGGTTAAATGAAAACCTTGCAACAAGATCAATATTCATAGCTTGACAGAATGCATTTACTACATCAGCACCAAAAACGTATGATACGCCACGTGTATTCTGCTGCCAACCGTGAATCCATTTGTCTGGATCTGCCCAAAGTAAATCAATATGAATTGAAGGATTCGGTGGATCTATTGGTCTTTCAATATGCAGTAACTGTAACATTTTATTTGAAATGCATAATTTTTTATAAATTAAAAATTTTTTTTAAACAAAAAAAAACAACTGCTATGCTACAAAAGTATATGTTAATTTTTTGAGTAATTTACTAAAAAGAAAATGAATGATTAAATTATTAACTTGATCCCAACTGTTTAACTTTGGTGATAAACCACCATGCATGCAAAATATTTTTCCAGCAATTAGACCACAAAATGGTAAACAATTAAATACATCCTGAAATTATCAATCATCCTGAAATTATCAATTTAATTTCATCTAGAAGTGGTTTCACAAAAGAAAAAACAAAAAAAAACGCCCAAAACTCTTTCGCAAAATTAAATTTAAGCATTTCAATTTTTGTTGCTCTTTTCATTTATTTCAAATTTTTATATAAATTATGCATAATATATAAAATTCTACCAAATAAATCAATTTTTGTGCAAATTAAATTTTTTATGGTAATTAACTTAATTGGACTACCTGAAACATTTGCCATAAACGTAAACTGTAACGTCGATTGCACTCATCATAGAAGCCATAAGCTCGATTGATTGACGCGCATTCGTGATTTCCACGTAGCAGGAAAAAATTTTCCGGATATTTCGTTTTGTAACAGAATTGCAAACATATTGTTTCTAAGCTTTGCTTACCTCTACAATTCCACACTAATTGCTTCATTCATTAGGCGGAGAAATGAAAGAGAAAAATTGTTAAAAATAGAACTTTTTAATTTTATCAAAGAATCTCATCGATACTTCATTTACACTTGTAAATACTTAATTAAATTAAATTTCAATCCGATCAATACTTCATATTTACAAAAAAATGAAGTGTTTAAATAACAGTTCAAAATATTAGCTTAATTATGCAATCACGTAAGTGGTACGTAAACGAATATAATAGTATAGGTCCCTTAGTAATAAAAAAAAACTCACAACACATAAATTCATTTCATTAATTTAAAAGTATTCCTCTTCAACAAACAGTACTTTTCACAATTTGCAAATGTGACGCTTAAATTATTGAGAGGAATAAATTAGTTAATTAGTGCATTATCACCTATCGACATAATCACCAAGGAAAATATAATTAGCATCAGGTGGAAAGCCGCAACGATTGTACAGACGAAGTAGATCAGCATACTGTCCATGTAAATCTCCACATACCTTTAAAAAAAAGATGATAAAAATTAGGTGTTGAAATTTTTTAAGCTTACGCGATCGAATGCTAATACATTCATCTGATATATACTAAATGCTAGATGAAAGTTAAAATTTTCATTATCGAATCTATGGATCGATAAGTGGAAGTGAATATGATAGTAACTAATTAATCATTAACTAACAACTAATTAATTAATGATATAACTAATAAGATAGTAACTTATCCTACTAATTAATCCTGTCGAAATGTTAGAATGCTTACTTTAACCGGTGGTTCAATTTCAATTAAAGGTGGCTGTGAAAGAAAAATTTGCCGAACAACGCCAAGTAGTATTGCTAAAAGTAATAATGCATTTGCATTCTATTCTAAGGAGGAAATAAAAAATAAATTAAAATTTCATTTGAACAAAATCGAAGATTTATTTAAATTAAATAAATGACCAATTGAGTGTCAGTATTTCATAAATTAATTATATGCAAAAAGAGTTATTGGGAAAAAGCAAACAAGAAGAGCTAAGACTTTTTTTTTTAAATTAAACAACAAATTTTTTCTTTCCAAATTTCAAATTTTCAATATTTAGTTTTATTTTAATTTTCAAAAAAAAAAATTTTTGCAACAACAAAAATAGATCACCAATTTCTTGTTCGGCAACACATTTTGTAAGTGCAACACCACCACTTAATCCAACTGATAAAAGACGATCAATGAGATTGTCAACGTCGAAACTCATCCTAATATTAATTTAACAAATAGCAATAATTTTAAATGCTTAATAATTGCTCTTTTATGCACTAACTCCTAAATCTATTATTCTTTTTATTCATCAAATTTAAAAATTTGAATATCATTCTTAAAAAAAAACGAAATTTACTACTAAACATTGTAAATTAAGAAATTTGCATATCACATGTATGCAACGATCAAATTTCCATTTCAATCTAACGTTGCTTTTCATTTAACTAAAATAGTTTAGAGCAATAGCAATGAGCAAATTTATTGTATGTATATATATTAATTAAAAAATTTTATAAATAATTCTAAATTTATAAATTTGCCTTAAAAATATATTAATTAAAAAATTTCTGAATAATTTTAAATTTAAATTTTCCATGTTTCGATGATTTGAATAATTTTTCCCATTTTATTTATTGTTAAAAGTGTTTTTGGTGATTTTTTTTGCAAAAGATTTTCTTTCTCCTCTGCTTCATGGACAACAACGTTCGAACATCGTTTATGGACAATAGCGCCTGAACATATTATACAATGAATAGGTGCTCGAATGTAATTCATGAACAATAGCGCTTAAGCGCTATGAATCATTTTAATGAGTTCGCTATGAATTCTATGAATCATTTTATGAATCATTTCATCATTTTAATATTCTCATTTCATAACTTCAACAATCAGATAATTTTGTTAATGTGAAAGTTGTTTTCCTCTTGTTACGTCAATTGACTAACAAATTTTTTCATCAAAAAAATTAACTTGGAAAATTACGTAAGTTAACCTTTAAAATGAAATTTAAATGGATGAACACTAACATTTCAACATTAACTCATTTTAGATTTTATCTATCATTTCGTTAAAATTATTAATAATTTGTAACTAAAACTTCTTTCTTACTAAAATACAGCAAATTTTAGAGTGAGAAAAAAAAACTAAAAAAATGCATTCGGCAACTGACGTTCAATCATCACGCCTGGTACAATTAATATTCACGGGGCGGAAAATTGAATAGAGTAGATGAACAGGAAGTAATTTGAATTTTTTAAATTCCAAAATTTAAAACATTTTTTCTGCTTCAATAATACTGGAAATGATTTTGAAAAGATTGTAAGTAATAATTTAATTAAATTCTAAAATTAATTTGAGTTAGAGAATATACAATAAAAAATAAAAAAAATTAGATTTGATGTTAAAAATAGAAAAAAGCACCAAAAAAAAAATTAACACTGTGATAATTTGCAGGATAACATGAATTCAAAAAATTGATTGGATCAGCCGGAACACTTATACGTACCACACGGAAGAGAAATATACAAATACAAATCATACTGTTTGTTTAATGACAGTACAAAAGGTTTTGGGTACTTACTATTAGGTAAGATTAAATGTAATCAGCATGATTTATAAATATTTTCGAAATGATAAGATATTGATAAGATCGAAATGATAAGATATTCAGAACAATGATTAACACAAATAAATCACTATCTTATACAATTACATCAGTAATTTAGAAAGATATCACAAATTCTCATTAAGCTCGTATTTGAATTTTTGAAAATTTTCATTAATTGACTTATAGTATCGTTAATGCGAGTAATTTCTAAGCATAAATTTTTAAGACCAAAAAAAAATTAATGAAATAAACAAAAAGAAAAGAATTTTGAAATCCAATTACAGTATGTTATTTTTTAGAGCGATTATGCAAATTGAAGTATGTTTTAAGCAATTAAAAGGTCATAAAGAATTAAAATTCAAAATCTCATTATTTTACTTATGAACTTTAAACTACTTGAGATCGTTGAAGAAATCATTTCTACAAATTCAATAATTTAGTTACTTATTTTATTGTATAATATGATATACAGTAAAATAAGTAACTAAATTATTTACTGTATAATTTACTGTACAATACCGTATAATTTACTGTATAATGTTTTACTGTATAATATGATTATATTTACTGTATGATATGATAATGATATATGTTACTGCATAATATATCAATCAATCTTAAAAGGTATAAAGTGCAATTGTCAAATATTTAAGTAATTATGCTAGTTCTATTTCATTTTTATGAGAATTTTGAAATATTAAAATAACAATAATGCCGGGATGTATTTCAGACTATTTTCACAACTCCAAAACAAAATTAAACTGAACAAAAATTGAGAAGAAAAAAAAAGTGCAATAGAAATAAAACGAGATCGATGATTAGTGATGATAATTGTATCGCTTAATTAGCATATCGAAAGTGGTAGGAGAGTAGTAGTGAATAATTGTTATCATTTTTCTTATCGATCACTCATCATTTTCACAAATTCTTCGTAATCGATATCGCCATCACCTGCAAAGTGAAATATGTCATAAGAGAAAATTTTTAGTATAAAAAAAATTTTTAAATCAAATTTTAAAACATTCATATTATGCAATTGAAATATTCAAGTGGATAAAGGAAGTAAATTACAAAGTAATTTAAAATTTCAATTTTATACCATCAACATCCACTTCTCGGATCATCTCATCCACTTCATCCTCACTGAATTGCATACCCATATGGATCTGAAAATAAGTCTTCTCTTCCTCACCACTTACTTCTCCTCTTTCTCAACTCATTCAAAGTTTATCAAAAAAAAAAATTATCAAAATTACTGAAATAGATAAGATTGCTAATTCATTTTATCGCTTTATAATTCTCACACAAAAATATTTATTAATGTAAATAAATTAATTAGTTAGAGTTATATTAAATTTTTTCCACTTTTTCTTTCAAATTTCTAATCAGCTAAATTCCTTCTATTACTTTCTTTTTTAAATTATTAAATAATTCAAAAAAAAAAAATATTCAAAAAAGTATAAAATTATACAACGAATAATTTTAACAAATTATTGCATTACAATGAATTTACCATGAAATATCGGAATTCCTGAGCTGTAATCACACCGTTTCCGTCTTTATCAAATACTCGAAATGCTTCTCGAATTATTTCAGAATCCGTTTCCTTCATCATTCGCTTCATCATTACACAAAATTCAGTAAATTCAATTAGCCCATTGCCATCGATATCTACTTCATTAATCATTTCCAATATTTCCTGTAACACAGTTAATTTTGAAACAATGGAAAAGGAACCTCATTTCTCCACTTCATTAATTTTTCATTAATTGCTCCTTTAAAATAATTGAAAAATAATAATTCTATATTCATTAATAATTCTATATATTTTAAAATAATAATTCTATATTCATTTTTCTAAAAAAAAAAGAACCAAAAATTACATCATCAACTTATTTAAATCAAAAATTATTTGGTAATTAATGAAAAGTGATATTTTCGCTACCTTTAAAATTTTTCCATCCTTTAAAATTAATTAATTAATATTTTGGAAGGAAACAATTAAAGGATCAATGAATGAAGCTGATTACTGCTGAATACTACCTATCTACCGCAAAGTAATCAGTACTGCATATGATAGTTTAATTAGATTAAATTTAAATTCCTAGCAATAATAAATTAAACTATAATGTTTAGTTGGAAAAATTAACGTAAAATTTGCAAGTAATGCAATTTTGGATTTAATTTTTTGTTCATTTTCATTAAATTTTTAAATTTCACATTACCTGTTCGGTGGGATTTTGTCCTAACGATCGCATTGCAATGCCTAATTCTTTCGTTGAAATAGTTCCATTGCCATCTTTGTCAAACATCATAAACGCTTCACGAAATTCATCAATTTCTTCAGGTGTTAACTGTAATTTTTTTTTCTTTGCTATTCTCTCATCCAAACTTAGGATCTTTTAAAATGAAATTCTCTGTGAACTTTAACCCCACAATGTTATCATAGCGTTATCAGTGGTAGAATTGAATTCGCAGCAATAAATAAATAGCACTGAAGTATATCAAAGCGCTATTCAACTATTCAAACAGTTTAAAGTTAGAATTGAATTACAATGAATGATTTAAAGTGTCAACTGATAAAATTATAGCAAAATTTTAAAATTTAACAGTGAATTTTCAATTTATCAGTGATTTTATTTAATTTCGAAATAGATCACAGTGTGTATGAGAAGAGTGTTCATCAAATTGTAATATCAAAAAAGACCATTTTAATTAATTTATAAATTCTTCTAACAATTCCCGCACAATAAATTCTCGAACAACGAGAAGAATGAAAACACATTAAAGTATTTATTACTAAATTTAAGTAATTAAAATTAATAATTTGTTTTTAAATAATTAAAAAAATCAATAGGTATTTTCGCGCAAATTTCTTTTTTTTTATGATTAAAAATGAAAAGAAAAGATTATGATATTTGAGGAGATATTTAAATTATGATATTGTGATGATATTTATGATATTAAATATCTATTTAATATTTATGATATTAAAATATTGTGATATTTAAATGTAATGATAGTTCTACCTGTTTGATAATATCTTCATTCAATTGCATCATGTTAGATGATGATTGACCTGTTGCGCTTAGTGCCATGCCTAAAAAATTTACTTAATTAAAAAAAAACAAAAAATAAACATCTCTCTGATCTTTCGTTCTTCCACATCAAACAGCCGAATTACGAATTTTTTTTTATGCCTTAAAGTTTGTTTAACTTTTGTACTATTCAAAGCAAACATCACATTATGCAAAAATATGAAAAAAAAATAATAAATAAAAAATAAAGCAATAAAGAAAGGCTAATGCATCGTCTTAAATTATAGTGAGCCTTAAAACAAGAAGAATAGTTAGAATATAATTTATAAAATGAAAAATTCAAAATTTTTTAATACTACACAGAAATGCACATAAAACATCAGTTTAAGAGAGAATTTAACTTACTTTTTGCATATATTAAAGAATGAGAAAGAAAGGGAGAGAGAAAGAGAGAGAGAGAGAGAGAGGAGAGAGGGAGAAGAACGTTGAATGAAGAAACGATCAGTGAAGAATAGAAATAGGAAATGAAAGTAGCAGTTAATCCTAAACCTAAAAAATTTTCAAAATAAAAAAATGATAAATCAAATGCAAATCCTCTTCCACCTCCTTCTCTTCCTGTTTTTTTTGTTTGATTTTGTTTCGGAGAATATTTGCAAGTGAAAAGAGAATTCAAAAAGCAAAATCCTTACCTGTTCTCAGACACCTAAAAATTAACACTTTAAGTTAGGTAAACTAGCAGGTTAATTAAATTATTTAAAAGAATGGAAATACTTCAGCATTTTAAGTCTAACTTATCAGTGTAACATTCTACGCATCAAATTTCATTTCCACTGAATTAAAATTCTACGCACACATTTCGAAAGTCTTTGCTATTTCATTATTTTTTATATTTTAAAATTGAAATTTACACCATTGCAAAATAGAATTAGCCATTTTTCTTTAGCGGGCAGAAAAAAAGGTTTCGAATTCATTTATCGCATATTTTATTTCTGTTTAATTTAATGTTTCTGTTTAATGTGAATAATTCCGTTAAATAATATCATAAAATAACTCAAAAATTAAAATTTAATTTTTTACGTGAAATTTTAGATGTTTTAATTTTTTCTTTAATAATAATAATAATAATAATAATAATAATAATAATAATAATAATAATAATAATAATAATAATAATAATAATAATAACAATAATAATAATAATAATAAT
>JABVXW010000356.1:0-53189 GCA_013365375.1 Litomosoides brasiliensis
GTTTCAACATCTTATCAAAGCCGAAATGGGTCACATCATTTACAGGCCTTGACCCATGCACTTGTAGTTAACCCTAACTCGTAAGACGACTGTGCCAAGCTTTTTTACTGCTAACAAAACAACATTAACCTCACATGACCGCAAGCCTTCTGGGTCATCATCATTATTATTGTGCGATAAGTTAACCCGAGCGGTTGACCTTTTTGCTCTTTTGGTACTCACATGAATTAACTACAACGCTTCCTCAACTCCCCACATCTTCAATTACTATTTGCTCCATTTCATATAAAAACCATTTGTACTGCAAGTAACTTTATTCTTCAAATATTATTATTCCGTCACTAACTCTTCTGCTACTAAAACAAATCAGTTCCTAAAATAAAGTTTGACAAATTATTGATTTGTTGTGAACTTTCAAACAACACGAAATTTTTCAAGCAATCCAAATCGTTCACAGCTACAATAGCGCAATTTTTTTTTGAGTATTTTGAACTGAGACAATAAAGTTTAGTAATGTAAAAATCACCGTTACTTTTGTACCAATCATGTTAAATTAGGAAATTAGTTGATCGATTTTCAAATCCAAAAAAAAAATTATCAAAACAAAAGGACATACCGATATAAATAAAAAAGACAACCAAAGAGAAAAACAAAATATAAAATCAAAATTTCTGTTCTCTTTCATACTTGAATTTCAAAATTTAACTTTATTTGCAAAACTACTAATAGTTGGGTTTTTGACTTTTTTTTTGATACATTGAGGATTTCTACGAGGAATTAGACGACGATCAGTTTGAAGTAGTGTTTGTCTCGTTGGATCGTTCGGAAGAAGATTTGAATAACTATCTGAAAGAATCACATGGCGATTGGTATCACATCCCTTTTGGTTCCAGTGAAATTGAGTTTGTTTTTTTTGCTTGAAAACTATCCAATTCACACAATCAAATTTAATAAATAGGAATAGATAGGAAATTATGAATGAAATTGCTAAGTTTTAGGGAAGTGAGAAAGCCATTGAAGTTTTTTTGTCGGATAAAAGCCTATCAGTTTAGCTACTTAAAGCCATTGAAGTTTTCTTTGTCGGATAAAAGCCTATCAGTTTAGCTACTTAAAGCCATTGAAGTTTTCTTTGTCGGATAAAAGCCTATCAGTTTAGCTACTTAAAGCCATTGAAGTTTTCTTTGTCGGATAAAAGCCTATCAGTTTAGCTACTTCAAACCATCTGAATCTAAAATTTACATAAAAGAAACTATTTGCACTAACTATCCATTCTATTGTCATTTGATTATTTTTCAGAAAACTGAAAAGTAAGTATGAAGTTGCTGGGATTCCCATGCTCGTTATACTCAAAGCCGATGGTAGCGTTATTACCAAAAATGGTCGAGCTGATGTTTCGGTAAGAACTTTTTTATTTTTTCCTAATTTTAGGTCAAACTTCCGAATAATCTTAAATTAAAATGTCATCAATAAACAGTAAAGATGTTAGCTGAGATAAGATTTGATTTCAATTTTTATGAAATATTTTTCTTCTACGATACATTTAGGGAAAAGCTCCACCGCAAACACTTTCCGGATGGTTGGCAGCTGCGTAATGGAGAATGAATGAAAATGATCGGTAGAAATTGCAACTATCAATTTCCGTTTCAAATATTTCGAATCTTTTTAGCTTCACCGAAATGATATAGTAGTAACGTGGACATTTTCCGCTTAACGTTTCATTTTATAATACATTTTTTGCAATGATAGAAACACTTTCACTTTTATTTTATTACAAAAACAAGTAGAAAATAAACTTTTAAGACAGGTATTAGAGAGATATACACTCCTTCAAGATAAGAGAAGAGAGAGGCTGTTGTATCCACACGCATTATAGTTCTGGGAATTCTGAAATGTTCTTCTATATGTGAGAATGTTCCGCAGATTGATTCCGCAGATTGTTCCGCAGATTGATCTCGTATTTCTTGAAACTCTGAAACTCTGAATGAACACAACCATTAAATTGACACCAATAAGTGTTGAAAAAACAAAAAGAAAAAGGGAAAAAATTAAATGAACAAAGTATCGATCATTCGAGACAACATTATAATGTAAAGTATTAATTGTATTATGCAAACTATTTATTTAAAATCTCAATTTTATTACTCTAAAGAATACAGTTGATGAACTAACATCAAGCAATTACCATTTATTATTGCCTTTATCACATTAGATGTTCAAGCAATAAGCGCTTCATAACCGCTAATGCTTTATCATTGATGAATAATAGTACTAAATGAGAGAAACGTTATGGTTCTGCTAATTATTACGTATATAATCACTTAGTAATCGTGATCACGTTCATTTAAAGGTATCTTTTAATGGATTTCATGATGTTCCCAACGAAGAGAAGAAACTTTCTTTTATGTTTTAACTAATGAATTTATTCATTAGAAAGAGTAATATGTGAAGTATGAAAATGTTTGTTAGTCTATGATAATTGCTAGCGTACACATAATTGTGAAGTACACTTATCGGAATCACGCATGCTTTATCAGCAAGGAGGCATTTGCTGATTCTCTCTATGTATTTCCTTCTTTTTTCCTTGCCATTCTACCTGGTTAGAAAAGGTAGAGGTCTTACTGCGTCTCAACAACGCACGCACTGAGTGCAAAATTGCACACATCAATTTAGCATTATTAGCACAACATGGGATGTAAAATTTTCAGATTGCGATGATGGTCGGTGTTGTAAGAAAGACAAATGATTGTATTCTGTGAGGTGTGGAACAAGAGGGGAGGGGTTACTGGGTAAACTGGGTAAACATGTTGTGAAATTGTCTTTGTGTTGTAGTATGAGTCATCAAATTTAATATTAGCAAATTCTTGGAAAGTTAGTGAGTAGTGATCGATGTGACAAGTTTTCCATAGAATTGATTTTGAAACTTATTCCACGTTTTACAGTTTAACTCGTACAGTTACAAAGAATATGATTACGAAGACAGGAAATGGTCACTGCTTAACGATAAAATGATAATAATAGGAGGTTTGTTGGGGTGGAGAACTGATTGAGTAGACAAGTACGGTAGTGCAATAGAAGCTTACAATGCTTATATCATTTCCACGTAGCACAGAACCCTCGATTTCACAGAGAGAGTGAAGATCATCAACCAAAAGCTGTTGTATGTTCCTTTTTAGCATACGTAATACTTCAAATTTCTTTTCTCTTTCTAATCATCAAAATTAAGTTAGGCTAATGTTTTGCAACATATTTTTCATTACTTACAACAAGTAAGAAGTTATGCATAGAAAGTTGGAATAAGAGGTGCATTTTTATGATAATATGTAAATGGACGAGTAACAAAATATAAATGCATTAAGTAACAACGACGTTTAAGGCAAGCTGTTTTACAATATATATGCTAATATCAAATTATCAGCATATAATGATTGATTTGCTCCAATGCTTTATGTGTGCATTTGAGTATTAGCAGTATTAAAGGCAATAGCTTTCTGACCGATAATTCTATTCAGCAGAGGGTAAAGGTAGAAAGTGTTACTCTTACTTTCTTGTTTTAAAATTAAATGTTAAATTTTCGTAACCTTTATGTCTCTTTCATTCTTAGAGAAACAAAATTTCTCTCCAAATTGCCTTTTTCTTTGGTTCAGTCGATTAAAAACATTCTTGGTGCTTATTTTCTATCCTTATGACTCTGCACAGGTTGAGAAAGGTGGAGTTGAGTAAGAAGGAAAAAGAAAAAGCTTTCAGTCTACACTGCTCTTTTCAGTGTCTTTATGCATGACATATTGAAATGTGAAAAATGACATTATATTCATTGCAAATTGTATCTTAATTATGCTAAACATTTTCAAAGAAGTTATTTGCAGAAAAATCAGGAAAGAGTCTTTTTCTGCCATTGCAAATATCTATGAAAGCAATCCTTTGTGAATGAATGATTTTTGAAATCTTCAATTTGCATTGATTTTATCGATTTCATTATTGAATTTGTGCGAAGACAGTAAAATAGTTAATAATGCATGTTTTTATGCGTTTTATTTTTGGAAGTTTGTAAGGAGAAGGGTCGTATAATAAAGTGTGGGATTTAAGTTTTTGATGGATTTAGTTTTTGTAAATTTAAATAAGTACTGAAATGATTTCACATAAGCAGAATGTTTGCATATTATACCTGGAATGACTTCACACAAGCACATATTTCTTGTATATTGTGCCGTTACGGACGTTGTCTAGGAATTTGTTTTGTACGCAGTAAACAGCATAAATATATGAAAATATTGACGTATACTTTGTATTATATCCGTGACGTTTTGTTCGCTAAGCATTAATACATGGTTAAGAAGGGTGATATGTCAAGAAAAATGAGACTATAGGCAGAATTGCTTTCTAGAACAGAATGTATGGGTTATTTTACAGTCTATAATCTTTTAACTAAAATGGAAAAGTCGGTACACTCTTCTAAGAACCTACACATTCCTAATTCTGAAGAAATAGACCAATCTGTTCTCTCATGCTGTTTTACGGATATTTAAGAAATAGTACCCAGACATTTGATCTATTTTTTAGTATCAGGTTTTGTATATGCCAAGCTATGTTCTGTGATCCTTCATGAAAGGCGGAAAATTCCTCACGACCATTACCTAGTTTTATATCAAATTTATACTAAAAGTGGGTAACGTAAGCAAATGAAAAGTCTAGGACTCGTTGAATTTATTTAACTTCGCTTAATTTATGTTTCATATTATCAGAAGAGCAGCTAACATTTCTTGCTGGATTTTTTGAAAACTCAAAAATGGCCAATTTATTCGCTAACACCGATTTGAAAAAAGCTGATGGTTCTGTAAAGAAAGGAAGCGAAGCGTTGGCCGTACGCTTTTTGATGATTCATTTTAAAATAATTAAAATAATTTTTGGAAATCCATAAATGAGCAAATTCATTTTTAGAATATCATCATTTCAGGACAAAAAAGTTGTGGCACTATATTTCTCAGCGCATTGGTGCCCACCATGCCGACAATTTACGCCGATTCTAAAAGTGATTTCCAAATTTCCAATTTTCAAAGTTACAGTAAATTAGTGCAAAACTGATAGGGTCTCACGGGTAACTCTAAACAAGAACCATCAAAATTTCTAATAATCGTATTTTATTGGAAACTCTTTAAAAACTTAACATTTTTTCTAAATGAGGGATTGGCTTTTTGTTTCTAAGAACAAATTTTTCCTAATTGATGTTTTCCCTACTTGAATTTCAGCTTTTAATTTTATTTGCAAAAATGCAGATATTGATTGTGTTTTTGACACACTCAGGAATTTTATGAAGAAGTGGACGATGATCAGTTTGAAATAGTGTTTGTCTCATTGGATCATTCGGAAGAAGATTTGAATAACTATCTGAAAGAATCACATGGCGATTGGTATCACATTCCTTTTGGTTCCAGTGAAATTGAGTTTGTTTTTTTTGCTTGAAAACTATCCAATTCACACAATCAAATTTAATAAATAGGAATAGATAGGAAATTATGAATGAAATTGCTAAGTTTTAGGGAAGTGAGAAAGCCATTGAAGTTTTTTTGTCGGATAAAAGCGTATCGGTTTAGCTATGACTTTTTTTGCAAATTGTCTCTTTTGTTGTCATTTCTTCATTTTCAGAAATCTGAAAAGTAAGTACGAAATTGCTGGGATTCCCATGCTCATTGTGCTCAAAGCCGATGGTAGCGTTATTACCAAAAATGGTCGAGCTGATGTTTCGGTAAAAATTTTATTCCGCGTAATTTTAGACTAGGTTTTAGATTTCTGGATTCCCCTCCTATGGAGACTTCTGTGATCCCTTTATCAGTATTTTTTCTAAATGTTTAAAAATAGCTTTAGATGCTAAATCTCATTTCTGTTTCTCACACTTTAGCACAGTATCTCAGAAATATTCATCGTCTTAAATTAAAATATCACCGATAGAAAGCAAACACATTGGCTGACATATTTTATTCCATTTTTTTTTATTTTTTATGAAGTAAAATTGTTTTCCTTTCGTAATACTTCAGGGAAAAGCTCCACCGCAAACGCTTTCGGGCTGGTTGGCAGCTGCATAATGCAGATTGAATGAAATGAGCTGTTGATATTTCTTCTATCAATTTCCGTTTTTATGTTCCTATTTTTTGGGTTTTATTAAACTGTACTGTGTAAATGAAAATTTTTTCATTCAGCGTTCCCTTTTGTAATACATTTTCCGTGATGATAAAAACTTTTCCACTTTTATTTTGTTGCAGAAAAAAGGAAGAGAAGAGGGAGGGATGCTGTGTCCATTATGCAATTCTTATGTTTGTGAAGTCAATCACGTGGAAAGAGGAATTCTGAAGTGCGCTTCTGTGTGAGAAAGTTCGCAGAAGTATCTCGTATTTATTGATAGTCTAAATGGACACAACCGTAAATTGAGCCAATAAGTGTTAAAAAAGGAAAAGTTGAATGAACAAAGTATCAATCATCCGAGATAACTTTATCTATTTATCTTCCTTTTCCAAATATTATTAGTCAAATGATTTGACATGGTTTGGAATCTTAATTCATTCATCATTCTAAAGAATACAGTGGATAAATAACTGTGTTCAAGCGGTTTGCCAATTCATTATTTATTTACTGTAGGCGGTTAATCACTAATTTCATGCACAAAACAATCAATTGTGATCTATTTACTATAAACGGTGATAGTCAGGCACAAAACAAAGCCAATAGTGATTAAATGAAAAGTTTCTTCCTGGTGGATTGAACCATAAATGATCATTTTAATTATTTGAGTTGTTCGTAGACGTTATTATCATTGTCCCATATTCAACTACTATCCCTACAGTAAAAGAAAATCCATACTATACTGTATATCGATAAGGAAATAATCACGGAGTCGGGTTTTGATACTATTGAAATGTGGAAAATGTTTCATTTTGACGTTAATTGTAAAGCAAGCGTAAACTAATTGATTTTGGATGATAGTCAAAGAGGGATAAAAGTTTCTGGCGACATTTCCGTCAGCATTTCAAGTAGTACATTTAAACATTTTCAGTTTGATTGTTGAAGAAAAACGATAATTTAGAATGCTTGAAACCACTGTAGGAGTGGAAATCGTAAGAAAACATAGCACCGATAGGCTGAGTATCATTGTCCACAATGAAGTTTTAATATTTCGGATGTCTCTCTGGATCAATTTCTGGGCTAATAGACAATTATCACCTGGATTCTACACTTACCTGTCCTAACATGATGAAGATTTCTAGGCTGAAGTGATTAACGTACTGCACATTAATTGATAAAAAATAAGGAAAGGTATCACTACGATTAAAAAAAAAACTACTTTAAGGTAGGATTGCCAATAGCTATTAATATTTCCCGTAATTGTGAACTGCACTTGTTAGGAGGTCATTGCATGTTTATTATGACCAGAAAAAAATGTGCTATATCTGTCTACACATTTCATTTTTTTTCCTTGCCATTGTATCTTCTTCATATATTGCACGCATCTCACTGTACCAAAATATGTTAAATCGTATTTTCACATTTTTAACACACGTGCTACGTGCAAACGCACACATTGATTAGTTTGGGATAACAAATTTCAAACCGAGATAGTTGGTCGACGATGCAAAGATGACATCAGCGCTCGATGAGGGGAAAGGGGTATTTAGGAATAGGATGTGGGTAGTCAGCTTGTTGAGCATTGCTTCCAGGTTACTGTTATTGTTGCAGGAAAGTGTCGTGTAAATTTATTGATTAAGAAATTTTTGGATAGATTGCTGAAAATCATCGTTGTGGAAGGGTCCTTTTTCCTGATATTTCAGTATTTGTCCATACTTTAGTACATGATGGTGTTTTTAGATGACAGAAGTTTGGTGTTCCTTATAAAATCACTCATCTCCATAAACTTGTGACTTTTTGCATTTTCTTGGTGTCAGTAACCTTGTAGGGTTACATGGTATCGAGGAAAAAAAATAGATTTTTCACTTATTTCAAAGTATTATGAGGATCGAATAATATAGAATTACCCATAGAAAATGCAAAAATAATAAGTACCGAAGCCGTTATGTATACTCTTTGCTACGCATATATAACGTTGACTTTCCTACATGGCAGTTATGCTTGCTAATTGTTACTGTGTTTTTAGTTGCAGATTGTTACAGCACAGTACAGCCTGATTCTGTTTACAAACAACAATCATGTCTGTAAGTTTCTTTTTCTTTAGTATTGAAGGAAAAAAAAGGGAAAACAGTTCACCGTAATTTGTGTTGAAGTAGGATAAACAGTAAGATTGGTGAAGATAAGATAAATCTTAAATAAGACCGAATAAAGTTTTTCAAATAAATATTACTGTTGGAGAAAGTAATAGAGATGGGTGAGAGATTATGGGGAGATGAAGAAGGAGCCAACCAGCTGCTTGAGAAATGGATAGTCCATGCATAGCAGTGTATATTCTTCAGTCATCGTGTTCAACAGTCCTCCCCCTTGACCTCCCTGTTGTATTATATTTGTTTGAAAAACAATCCTATATTATTGGCACCGTAACACAAGTAGCAGTGGTAGCACAGAGGAACTGATATAGGGTATAACGTTTTTCTAAAATGGTTAAGAGAAGTGCTGATGACTGTACAGCTACTCAAGCGACGAAAAAAGTGCGAGAGGAGGTATGTGAGCTTGTTAGGACCTCGATGAAGTCGTAATCTTTAAGTTCCTTTTGTTTATTTGTAAAGTGGATGCCATATGATGATCACTGTTAGGTATGTTCACATGACTGAAACATATAGTCATATATATATATATATATATATATATATATATATATATATACAGCTTGAATAGTTGTCCTGTTAATCTAAATGTATCATTGTTTCCATAAAAACCCTAAAAAATTAAAAGAACATATTCATAAACAATTCCATTTTCAGTTTCAGTTCGTTTTAATGGAATATCTCTGAGAAGATTCGCACACCTTAGATTTAATCACATGTTAATGAATAGTCATGATGCTGATTAAAGCAAGACAAACAACATTAAATGTTCCACTAATTCACATTAAGATTTCATTAATGAATGATATACAACAGGATGTGAAAACTTATTTATTGTTTTGAAGTTTAACTCATACGGCTACGGAGCATATGGTTACGGACAGCAAGTAGCAACTCCTTATGGACACGATGAAACAGGGATGATGCAAGGTGTGATGGGTCCGGGAACTGGTGGAGGCGGCAGTTGCGGTAGTTCAGGAGGAGCTTATAATGCCCGTTATCATTTCCAAGCAGCACAGAATGCTGGATTTGATACTGGTAGTGAAGATCATCAACCAAGAACTGTGTATGTTCATTTTTAATTTGTATAATACGTCAAATTTCTATACATAGTAACAAATTTTAAATAAACATCACTGTTTCTGCGGTATAATTTCAGCTATGTTGGGAACTTGGATCCAAGCATAACTGAGGACTTTATTACTACGTTATTTGGACAGATTGGTGCTGTAACAAAAACGAAAGTCATCTTTGATGTACGTTTTTTGTGTTTGACCAGGATTTTAAAGTTCAGTAGTTTAAAATTTTGAGGTATTTGAGAGAAATATGTGCATTCTTTTTGCAACTTGTTATTGTTTACAATATCATTCACGTCCGCTTTGGTGGGTAGCGACGCTTCTTTGTTATTTTTATTCAAATTTTTTTCATTTATTCCTCATGCATTCTTTATACGCTTTCCGGTACATTCATTATTGTAAAGAGTTTTGAATTTTTCTCCTTTCAATAGAAAAAGAAAAATCGGACGTGATATGATATGTATGCAGATAATAAGGGAGATATACACATGGCGTTGTTGGTAAGGACTACTTGATGCTAATTGCTACTACAACTATCACTGTTACTACTTTATTGCACATCTCACAAACAGGATGTGGATATGATATGTGAATATTTGGAGAACAGGGAGAGTGTACTCAAGTTGTCTCATATACACAGACTCTAATTCACATGCCGGGGCATTTCGCGCTCTTTGGCTAAGTACCAATTTTTTCAAATTTAATTATTTCATCATTTTCATTATACCTTTGAATTTTTTTCATTCTTTTTCACTTCATTCATTCGCTTTCCTTCTTTTTATTATTGTCGAATTTTCTTCAATTTTTATTCATTAAAAGAAAAAGAAAAATCATACACACTCATTAGAAAGAAAAAACATTGAACCCAAATAGCCTTGAGACTACGTCACATTGTAAAAAGGTAAGTACCCGATGGCATTGCGCACCATCCTAATTCCATTTGCCTCAGGACAGGAAAGATTATGATACCTAGTAGTAGCAGTAGTAGTAGGTGCGATAAGGAAGGGTATGTTGTCAAATAAATCGAAACAGGTAAGTTCAGATGTGCAACAATATTTGACGTTGTTTCATTTTTCGGTCCTTCGATTTTGTATGCTCAAAATCCGTTTGGTTTAAATGTTTCTCCTCGAAATTGAAGGAGCTAGAAATGTGACAGCGTCAGAGTAAATTACAGTACATAATCGGAGTTTTTTTCATTATCGTTTTACAGGGAACGAATGATCCGTATGCTTTCGTGGAATTTGCTGATCACTACACTGCTGCACAAGCATTACAAGCAATGAACAAAAGAGTACTTCTAGAAAAAGTGTGTTAAAAGATAAAATTCTTTATAAGCCCATAAATGTCGTCTATGTCACGTTTTATTATGTTGAAATACTGTATTAAGCAATTCATAGTTTGGAAGACCGGGAAATAACTCGCTTCTTCACATTTTACTGTCACCCGACGTATGTTTCAGAAAAGTAGTTCTAATTCAGAATAGCAGGAAGGGTTATGTAGAATGATTTAAAAGGAACAACTTCAGGAAATGAAAGTAAACTGGGCTACGGAGCCAGGATCACAAGCCAAGGTAGACACAAGCAAACATTTCCACGTATTTGTTGGTGATCTGTCACCGGAAGTTGATAACAAAGCACTAAAAGATGCATTTGCTCCATTCGGAGAAGTTTCGTAAGTTTCTACCTCTGTTTATGATTATTCATTATTCAAAATATTTTCTTAAGAAGTGGTTAGATTGGAAGTTGCTGTATTTTACAGCAATTATTATAACTCATTTCTATAACGTTATTTTTATATTCATTTTTGCAATTATAGGGATGCTAAAGTAATTAGGGATGCAACAACTTTGAAATCAAAAGGCTATGGATTTGTTTCCTATCCGAAAAGAGAGGTAATATTTGTTCTGTTTTTAATATCTCGAGTTTCTCAAGAATAGTGTATTTTAGCACTGTCTTATTTTCCACCCTGACAAGGTTGCACGCTCCAAATTTTTGAAGTGTATTTACGTGGTAAGGTTTGTCAACAGTAGGACGTAGCCATTTTTAACTTGGAAATGTGCTAGTCGGATATGGTAAAGAAACGAAAGTGTATTGTATTTTTAAAAAAAGTATTTAGGAAGCAGAGCGTGCGATAGAACAAATGAATGGTCAGTGGTTGGGACGACGAACAATTCGTACAAATTGGGCAACTCGTAAACCGACTGGTACTGGTGCTGGTGATGGGCAGTATGGACGTACCGAATTGAATTACGATGACGTCTACAATCAGACGGGTCCCGACAACACATCTGTCTACGTCGGGAATGTTAACGCAAGCGCTAACGGTGGGTCAATGAGGGTGTTATAAAAGTATTTGAGTATTATTAACTTTAGAGTGATAGTTTTGCTGACTATAAAGGCACTTCTTAAGAGCTTGCATGTGTGCACTGTGAATGAGCCGTCTTGGTACATTTATATAGCATCATCGCATGACTAGTGTCAAAGAAGTGCTATATTATTGAAGTTTGTGTAGCACAATCATTTCTCGAGGTGTAAGCATTTCAGGTTTACTTGTGCTGCTACAGTTTCTAAAGGAATTTGAAACGTTATTTAGTTGGAGCATAGCAGTAATTATTGTGCTTTGTGGTTTGAACAACTTGGTTACTTAGTTGTAACCCTTTCTACTTTTCTGCTTAGGAAGTTTAGGAAAGATGTGCATTATCATGGTCATCATCACATCCTTTTACTATTGAATTCAAGCATTGCCATATATTTTTTTAGATGAAGATTTGCGGGCAGCATTTGACAAATTCGGCCGTATCCTAGAAGTTCGGATCTTCAAATCACAGGGATATGCATTTGTGCGTTTCGACAAAAAAGATTCTGCTTGTAATGCCATATGCAAAATGAATGGACAAGAACTTTGCGGTCAGAACATAAAATGCTCATGGGGAAGAACACCCGAGGTAAGTCATCAGTAACTCTCATGGAGACTTTAGTTTTCTGTTTAATGACATGCTTAGCATAATTACGTTTCATACTGCTGTGGTTGTAGCTTTAAAGTAATAGTTTTTGTTGATTTTTGAACCCTCGGCAAGAGAATTAAGCGAAGTTGATGAGCCAACAAATAAACGAGTTTGTAGTTCATATCTTCCTTAGCAGTAGACGGAGTTATGCTGTGTGCATGTAGGGCGTTAGTTCAAAACTTTCATCAGGGTCATAACCAACAGGCGAATGCATATAATCAAGCTCAAGCGTATGCAAATTATGGTGGTTACGGGGCCTATGGATATGGAAATGGTGCGTCAGGTGGTCCGGGTGGTAGTGCTGCAGCTCAACAACAGTACTGGAATTACTATCAACAATATTATAGCAATCCACAGCTTGTTCAGCAGCAGTGGCAGAGGTATACTGGAATTCTGATTTATGAAGGAGAGAACAGCTATAATTGCACATTTTTTTAAGTAGAGAAATGAAACACATTTGAATATCTTGTAATTCTTTTTTTAAGAAGTGGCTAACTCTCATGGGCTCCGATATTTCAGGAAATGTAAAAAAATTGTCTTGAAAAAATTGAAGCCTTTTAGACATAAGAGAATCTCATTTGTAAAACAGTATACAGAAATTTTCTAACAGGAACTAATCAACATGTTTGTTTTTCATATTTTTCGGTATATTTCAGTTACTGGCAGCAGCAGCAGCCACAAGGTGGAAATCAGTAAAACGGCAATATTAGGAGGGCAGTTCTTTTACTTGAATTTCTGCACGAAGGGACCACTTTAAATAATTTTCAACAGTTAACATTTCCTCAAAAACTTTTGTTGCCCCACTTTTTAAATTTATTTCACATCATATTTATTCATTGTTTTTTCAACAGAGCATCTCATTGATTTTGTTTCTTTTCAGTACGAATTTTACATACGCTCCCTGTTAAACAAAATTTTTACACCAGCTTATGTTCATTCTTTTTCAACATTTTTTTCTTTTGAGTAATTTACTTTTTTATTTATGTCGCCGACAGTTAGCCTGTTGTTATGCTTTTTCCTTCTGCCAGACTTCATTTTTTACTGTAGTAAATTTCATTTTACTGTTTCGTAATTTCCCTTCCCTGATAAGGGAAGCGAAGTTTTTATTTAAGATTTTTAAGACATTTAGATTCCATATACATGTGCCCTGATATAAATACAGAGAGACTTTTTTATTTCAAACTGATTGTGCGTAAAAGGACAAACGAAATATAAGCACAGAACAGTAGCTTGGCATTAGTTTCTGATAGAAATTTAAGGAGCGAAAGTATTAAGTGACTGTGATGTAGCGTGGCGCGTATTTCCACCAAGCGACAGTTAATTTTCTAGGCGTCTAGTTCGACGGCATTTTCTTCCTTTTTTTTTTATATTAGCGACTACTTGTTTCATCATTTCCCTCCATGTGTGGGTTTCAGGCATGACTTTTCCTACTTTTTTTATAGGATTGTGCGCACTTATGTTTCATTGTTTTTGTTAGTATAATGCTATCTTTGTTCAATAAGGTTCTGTTTCTCCTAATGAAAGCAGCGTGAAGCTATGATGACTTACACATTTTAATACACTGGTTTTAAAAGCTTCCTGGAAAGACACATATAACATGTGTCATATGAGAGGTTATATTGTCAAGTGGGTTAAAAATATTGCTTGGGATTTTTTAATCATTAAATCAAAATCTTAAATTTAAATTTTGTTACAATTATTAAGATTTCGTTTGATCTCCGTCCATGTTTGCTTGGATTTTACACAACACTAAAAAAAGGTATTCAGCGTGAATTTTCGGATGCATGAAAATGTTTTCGGGTGCTCTACGGCTAATAGTTTTAATTTTACGGCAGGTCGCAAAAATTAGCAGATACAAGACCCCCGAAAATGATAAAAGGATGTTTATTCGAGTAATTCCTAGGACTGTCAGCGGAAAATAGATTGGAGTTGAAGAGGATAAAAAATGGAGCAGAAATGAAAGAGTATAAGAGACATTGCACGGGAAAGAAAAAGAATTGTGAAAACAAATTAAAAGACTGAAATTTGTCGTTCTATCTTTGGTAGTGTTCCTCTGGATCTTGTTGGACATATGTGTTTAGCAAAAGCACCGAGGTGAAAGATTTCAAGTAACAACGTTTGAAATTTATTTCAATCTAATTATGTAATTGTGGTTTTATGAAAATTATATCAGGTTTGAAAATGAAGTGAGAAGAGAAAAATTATTGAAAATCGACATTCACAACGAAGATCTTCAGTATATCTGCTGGAATTTCTAATGACATAAGCAATTTAACACGATCAAGAACAGTTATTAGATCTTAATCGTTACCAATTTTTTTTTTATTTTTTGTGATTTCAACTATCATTGTAAAATGTAAAATAACAATAGTGGCGAAGAAATATTATGGAAAATCACAGACCTATTAGATTACTGTTTAAGAGTAATCAGGATAATTGTTAACAACGAAATTTGTAACTTTAACTTTCAGATACTCGAATAAAGAGTGTGTTGTTGCATAAATATTGCTAATGTAACTGTTAATTAATGAATTAAAGGAAGATTAAATAATGGCCAGCCTTGCATTCATTTCATTTATTGTTTTTTTTACAGAATGAAATTATTTCAATTAACGATAGGCATTGAAACACATAAAAAACTAAATTGCTATGATGAATCCTTGAATTTTTTTTTGTTTCTTAAAATTTCATCTTTATGCTAATTTTTCGGCTTTCTTTTGTTCATCGTTCTTTTTTGCAACACTTGGATGAGTTTTCAATGTTGTGCTTTGAGCACCTCGTTGTGAAGCATTTTTCATTGGTTTAATTTTTTTTGATGCATTTGATTTATCTGCTGGATCGGTCTCTTCGTCTTTCAAACTCTTGATTGGTTCAAGTGTATCATCTTCATCAGATCGTGACTATAAAAATTAACTCTAGTGGCAAGATTTAATTTGAACTTTAAATCATTTTCAATTCAATTCACTTGAAATCAACGATTCTACAAATCACTCCAATAATGCTCTCAATTTTCTAAAATTTCAAGTTTACTTCACTCTTTGAATTTTCTATCCAAATAAATGATTGCCTTAATTAAGACTGATGCAAACAAATGAGTAAGGTAAATTATGATTGAAATTATACCCCAAGAAATCATTAATCATTTAATCGTAACAAAACCTGATAGAATCCTTGCTTAATTTTCTCCTCTTTATCTCTTTCCAGCTCCTCTTCTCGTTTTCGTTTTGCTGATGCAGTTGGTTCTGCAACAGGTGGATAAAATGCTTCCTTATCATTCGGATCAGGAAAATGTCTGAAACCATCACGATCCATATCACATTGCTGGAAAACAAAAAAAAACATTTGCTAAAGTTTGAAAATTGAAAATATGGTTTTTAGCAAATAAAGATTATTTTGTTGTTGTTGTTGTTGTTGTTGTTGTTTTTGGAAAAAATAATTTGTAAATATTAATAAAGTAGTTCGGAAGATATCAAACTTCAAAAATCTTCTAAATAATTGTGAGAAAATTTGATACCAAATATTCGACATGAACTGATGATACATTATCGTCATTGTCTGCTTTCTCTTTTTTCTTCTCATCCTGCAATCTCTTTAAAAACTATAAACAGAATTAATCACAAGTTACTACAATGATGAAGACATTAATTAATTAATTAATTAATTAAAGTGAAGTTAACCTACGCAATAGCTTTAAAATGTATTATAATTCAATTCAAATGAAATGTCTTGATACCTTCTTTTTCTTTCTCATTGCTACACGAAAGAAATTTTCGTTGGAAAAGAAGAAAACGAAAAGGATTTGAAAAAATGGAAATCTAACTAACCAATTTTCAAATTTTAATAATATCATTAATCTTCGTTTTTTTTGCATGAAAGGATTAGAACGATCAGAAATGATAAACAGCAGAGATAACTTTACTACTTACTCTCGTACGACAATTTTCATTTCTCACTTATAAAGGTCATTTTGAGAGAGAAGTAAAGATCTCTGATAGAAGTAAAACAAAAGAGATACTTTAGAGGAAAAGTTAAGGTCATCAAGAGCGAACAGAATCAATCACATCGACATCAATCGTATTTTAAGGAACGTTGAAAATGAAAGAGAGGAAGAGTGAGTGAGGTAATTAAATGAAATAAATTTTTTTTTAAAAAATATGAACTCTAAGGAATAGCTTAGAAAAATAATAACATACCTTTTTATTGTCTATCGCACCTGTTAGTTGATTTGATGCTAATAAATTCTTATTGTTTTTTAATTTATTTTTTTCCATATCTTTTTTATCCTAAAAGAAACGATTGATTAAAACAAAAAAAAAATTAGAGGACAACAATTGATAAAAGTTCCATGCTATATCAGTTAAGCATGTAACATTTCGAAATGCACAATAAAATTATACAATGAAATACCTGTCATTTCAATCATTAAATTTGAGGTAAACGTGTTTCATCGATTAATAATTAAATGATTTAAAATAGACAATATCAAATATTTCATTTAATTGGAAAAAAAAATGTAAAAATATTTTCAAAAAAAATTAAAATGCAACAAACTTCATCCATCGTTTTTTTATTAGGCGAAGATGTTTTCTGAGTAGATTTTGTGCTATTTTTTTCCAAAATTTTTTTCTTTTTCCTCAAGCATAGCACTGTTGATATGATCGTTATTATCATTGCTACAGCAACTGTCATTCGTATCAACTGTAAACTTGACAATATGTCAAAGGTCATTCGAAATTCGAAAATTACGACAAAAACAGCAAAGATACTTCCCTCAAATTGTATTCAAGACATATTGACATTGATAAATCGCGATAATTACAATATTCAATTTAGTAGTTAATTTATTGCAAATTAAATATAATTTAATTCCACTTAAACACCGTTATATACCGTTATAATCAATTTGATCAATTGATGCTATTCAATCGAATAAATGTGAAAATTTTTTGTAAAATTATTAATTGCATAATTTGAGATATTTCTCAATGATGTAACATTGGTTATTTAGGATGACGTTTTAAACGTACGCTGTAAAACTGCTAACAATATTGCAAATGTTGAAAAAGTATAGTATGAAAGAAATTTTATGTTTAATACTTTCAAGTAAGAAAATAAAAAAATAAATAAATTGTACCGTAATTACTATTAATTGCATATTTATGGATATATCATGTAAAAGATGAATTGTTGATAATCGAATTAAATCAAATTGCTGCTTTCCATACATATCAACAATTTACGTGAAAGGTAATTCTGAACAGCGAAGAAACGATATGTATTAAATATCAAAATTTTTAATGATAATTTTTTTTTTGAGGTTTTATGAACATTTTTCATTTTCTTCTTTTTTTTTGATTTCAATATTATCGTGTGATAGTGTTGTTTGTCAAAATTAGAAATGTCAAAGGTCAGTGAAAAAGGTGATAATGAACAAAACAATGCAAGAGGTCAGGAAAAAGCCATTTTGAAAAAAGTGAGCTATTAGCTTCTATTTCGTGAATACATACTTTGATACCCCCCGCTTAAGCACTCCGAAATGAATATCATTTTTACAAAATCATTTTATATCTTTTATCATTCGTTAACTCTTCCCCTAACTCTCTCATTTGACTTAAATATCAACTTTTTCTTTATTTTCAACAGAAATCAGAAGAAAAAAGTAAATATGCAAGAAATTTCGAAATTTGCTCGTATTATTAATTTTTGATTGTTATTATCATTATCATTATGAATTATCGGTTATTACTATTATCATTATCATCGTGAATTATCGGTTATTACTATTATCATTATCATTATGAATTATCGGTTATTACTATTATCATTATCACTATGAATTGTCGGTTATTACTATTATCATTATCATCGTGAATTATCGGTTATTACTATTATCATTATCATTATGAATTATCGATTGTTTATTATTATTATTAATTATTATTGTTATTATTATATTATTGTCATTATTATTACTATTAATTATTATCATTATTGCTGCTGCTTTTTTTCGTAATAAAATTTTGGAATGTGACGGATAGATTTTTGCATGAATGTTTTCCATTGTTCATTAACGTAACGAGTAATTTATATGCCTAACCGTACGGTTAAACAGTATATTGTTGACCGTTCGCTTAGAATGTGACAAATATGAAATGATACATTGAAATGTTTTATAAGTATTTATATTAATTAATTGCTACGTAAAATTTTTATTAAATTTCTCAAATAATCTCTTTCTAAAGTTTCAGGGATGATAGTTTGTCGCAATGAATGAAAAGAAAGTATTTTGATTGGCAAACATTTGCAATATGTAATGTAAGAGATATCAATCGATATCGATCGATATCAATCGATACCAATCGATAAAAAGCATTTTGAAGTGTTCATTCATTGCTAAGGGGTGATGATAAAAGCTGAAATAGTGAAGAGTTAGAGTGGAAGAGAAGGAGGAAGGGCTAACTTTGATAGAATAAATCAATAAACTCCGACCTCCGCGATTTCGGTCACATTTATGGCGGCGAAATAACAAAGGATCAGTGGAGAGGATGGAATGGTACAGAGATGTGCCCTAACGATCATACCGAAAATGTCGGGAATCATACAGAGTAAAGTGCTTCGTGACATCAGTATCCATTATCCTCCTGGTGATGACCTCATCGCAACTTATATGGACAAAACAACGTGTGCGTATTAGTAATAAGTAACCGATTATCATCATTAACAATAATAATAGTGATACTATGTAGATGATAATTGATAATGATAATGATAATGATAGTGATAATGATCGATATTTCTGAGCAGAAGTAGACTAAGTAATAAGTTGTTGATTAAGTTGTGTGTAATTAGTATAAATGAATTAATTATTAATAATTGATAGATTTTTTGTGGATCAATGGATGCGAATTGATTTAATGGAAATTTCCAGAAGATATACATACAAATGAATAAAAGTAACTTCAAACAATCTATCGCCATTTTTTGCATAAATTTTGCCTCATTAAGTTTTTTATTTTTCTCTTTCAAAGTATCACGTGAGTAATCTGTCTCGCTTATTGGTTTAGATGTTACAAATCAATATATACAGTCACGTCTAAAATAGGATAGGATAGGATGAGGCGAGGGTGAGGGTGAGGGTGAGGATGCGTGAGAAAATTAGTTTTGTAAAGTTGTTGCGGAGGCGATACATCTCTTCTCATTCCTTCCTATCTTTTGCTTCAATGCTTTTTTTTTTCTTTTACTTGTCATACTGTAGTTGAGATGTCTAGAGAGATTACAAGCATATCCATAGAGGGATAATTATAGTTCATATGCTGAGCGGTTAGTTAGTTTAGGTAGGTAGGTAAGTAGGTATGATATCAATTGCTGTAAGCTTAACAATAGTTGTAAAATAGTTATATCAACTAAGTGGGTGGATACTGATTTTTTAATTTTTTTTTTCTTTCATTAGTGGAAGATTAAAACGTAGAGACTTTCACTTTTCCAGTTTGTGGACTTCCAGTTTCTCACCGGAAAGTGAGTGCAGTGAGCAGAGCATGAGACAGTAGAAGAGGAGGACTATTGATGATAATTGTCGTAATATATTTTATCTTATATATGGACATTTTTGATTTCTAATGTTCTCAGGTGAATCACAAATAGCTTATTTATTTTTCAGGTTAGTCGCTCCTATCCTCTTCATTCTCTTAAATCTTCTGGGCCTTAAAACACCTCCGTATCTTCTTAATCTTTCATCTTCGGAGGAGTGTAAATTCTCCGTGAGCCTTGTGGAATGCTTTTATAAAATTTTTGAGTCAAACAATAGGTAGGTAGAGAGTATGTGATGCGGAAATATCAAAAGCAAATTGAGGATTAGTTGCATTGCTATATCAAAATTTCTACAATTTAACAATGAACAACACATCAAGGAGATGATTAACTTCACCGATGGTGGTACTATCAGAACTTTTACGGAATGAATCGTCCAAGCATTCAATTCCTGGGAATTATCATACAGTGAAAATGAGGAAAATATTGTCATTTTTTGATATAATTCAATCTTATCATTATCAGAGGTGAAGGATGATGAGTGAAATTTTATCATTGCAGGTTCGATTCTTTATTAACTCTAAAATGAATCAGCAACATCGTTCCAAGCCAAAAGAAAATGGTGAGAATGAAGGAAGTAATCGTAAACGAAATCGGCCAGAACCGCTTCGCAATCTTAACGATAATGCAAATGACGAATACAAACCGGTAGATATTTTCATTACAAATATTTTAGTTAGTTAGAGTAATAATTCAAATTCTACCAATTAGCAATATGGTGTATTTTTTAAGTTAGACTAATTTGATATTAGTTTAGTTGTATGGAATTTCACTCTTTGAAATAATTCTATGTAGTATTTGAGGTAGAATTTTTTTAATTAATAAGATAGTTGTAAATTTTTCACAATCACAATCAAACTTGATTCAAACTTCAAAATCAAACTTCTCTAATCTTTGAAGGTTTTAATAGTTGGATACGCGTGGCATAATTGGTGATGCAACTACTACTACTACTGATGCTACTACTACCATTGTTGATGTCTTCCTCTTACTATCATTTATCTCATCTCATTTTCAGTATCAGTCTTCTTCACATATACATCAGTAGCTACAGTGTAGTAAAAGAATGAGTATTAATTACATCAATGAAAAAAAGAAGGGAGCAAATTTTTTCGATAGAAAAAAAAGCTCATTTTTAAAACAGTTTTATTTGTTTTTTTTTTTAAATTTAATTTATATTACAGTTTGATAATAGCTATAATTCACCGCTTTCATCACCGATTATCAAAGAGAAAATTGAGAGTGTGCTACATTTTGCGTCAACACCGCTGGTAGAAGATGGTACTCCAGATTTTTTGCTTTATGAGACATGGTTTGATTTACTATCAACAGATGAAATTATATTTCTTCAATTATTTCATTCGAAATTTTAAGTGTGATTTACTTATTCTATTACTATTGATTTAATTTTATTTAGCTTAAATATTTCAAATTTTGCTCAGTTATTTAATTTTATTGTGATTAATTCACTACATTTACTTTTACTTCATTTATTCCACTTATATTTCATATTTCAATCACAACCATTCCTATTCAAATAAAACATTTCAGTTTTGTTTTAAAAAATTTTACTAACATTAATTGCTAATTTTATTAGCTTTTTTTTTGTTACTCATAGGAGTGGAGTGAAAATAGAAAAAAAAAATATCTGACTAATGCCATAAGCGTAAATGTGTTTTGAGAAAGAAGTATGATATCTTTAGCTTATCTAAATGCTAACCATACATCAGCCGTAATTAAATGTTTTTAAAACTTTTTATAGTTGAAAAAAAGGAAAAGGAAAAATTTTTTCTTTTTGTTTTAGGCATACTCCTTCTACAAGTCCAGCACTACCAGAGGATTTCTTTTCGGTAGAACACACTCAGCAAAGAGAAAGGTTAACATATTTTATCAGAAAAATTATTAAGTTATCACATTTGTATAAATTAAAAATTCGAATTAATATAAACGGAACACTTCCTAATCCATCCTCTTTTAGGTAAAATAATTTAGCAGTGCTTTTTACTTATTATGTCGAAGTGATTTTCAGGGAACTATACAATTCACGAAATCATCTTTTGCAAGACTTGGTAGATCTGGTAGAAACAGCAGTCCCATCAACAATGGGAGCAAAGATTTCATTGGTGGGAGATACAGTATCAGAGACTGACTTAGTAGAATTCTACTTCGAGCACCAAGAGGGGTCACAACGGTCCGTAACACTAATTAATGTTAATTTCTGAAACAATTTTTAGGTCTTCATCATTTTCATCTCAGCCGTTACTCAAATATTTACCTGTTGCTTCTGGATATTCCATTTCAAATCATCCGGCTCAATTTGATTCGTTTACATCAAATTTAAATTCTTTACTGTTTGACACACCACCTGTTACACCTACCTCACATTTATTTGCACCATATTTGAGTTCATCATTATTTGGCACATCACTTATCACATCTACTGCATATTTACCTCCTGGAAAATCACAGTCAGATTTACGAAGCATTAAACCATCCCCACCGGTACTTTTTTTTTTGATAATTTAACAAAGAGTGATGTAATGATCTAAAATGTTAAATTTTATGAACTAACTCGTATTCATTGGCTATTTGATTTGCATTCATATTTGAGTTGATCTGTATCCATCTCATAAGCTAAAAATTTGATCACTAAAAGATATTGAAATGAACAGGTATGTTTCACTTTCTAACTTGTATTTAGTGAAATGAGCTGAAGCATTTTACTGCTAAGCTTCCTAACTTGTGCAATGTTATTATCCAAAGTACGATTTTTCCCATTCATTTTTTTCCTTTCTTTTTTTTTGGGGGGGGAGGGGGAGGAGGGTAATTCTTTAAACTTTTCAAATTATAAATAGATTCAAATTTGATTAGTACAAAATGTAAATGATATAGATTAGTTGAAATTCAAGTGTTAAAAACATTTCATTTCTAAAATATTTGAGTTATTTTCTAAAATTTTCATTTCATCTTATAGTTTAACATTCAAAGTGATATATGTAGCTAATTAATACAAACTTTTTCACCTGAATGATTAACATCCACCTAACATTAGTAGTTTAAATTCATTTTTCCCTTCGTTGTTTACAGAATGAAGCATGTGGATACTGTATTGCTACTTGCAAATTTCCACAAAATCATAATAAAAAGGAATGTCCGAAATTAGCATGCATGAAGCCGTGCAAAATATGTAATGCAAGCGGAAATGACAATCATACTTTAACGTGAGTAATCATTTTGATTTTTCATTTCACACCTACAGATGGACAGGTTTTTTTTTCTTTTCACTTTCTTTTTCTTTTCAATAAAAATTGCTAAACATCTGGCTAAAAGATATTGAAGTGAAGTGAAAATATACATTAGCAGACTTCTGCTACTTCAGCGAGTCATCTGTATTGTATGAGTAATTAAGTTTATGGTACTCCTTGCTTAAGGTTATTTTTTTTATATTTAGTTTTAGAGAAAAAAAAACTTGTAAAACAGTTAAGTTTCCTGTTTTCCTTTTGATAACGTAAAGCAGTAGTGATAACCTTAAGATTAAGTCTTTTTTTTTAAATTTATCACCAGCTTTTTTTTATCTAGCATAGAAATTGGTTATTTAATGGATATGCTATATCTTTTGTAGCTGAACAGGAATAGCATAAGCTTAAGGTTATCACTACTGGTTTACGTGACAGTACTACCCTAATTGAATGTCTTCAACTAATTTAAGTAAGTGAAGTGCAGCACGTGAATATAAATAATCTTTCACGGTCGTTTAAAAATAATTTGTTTGTTTGTTATGAAGCATTTCAAATTTTTTGTGCACCATTTGCATGTTTTATTTTTCTTTATTTGCACAGTTGATGAATTGTGTTAGATGTGTTAGTAGAATAGAATTAATTAATTTGTTAATTACTTTTTATCCTTTCTACTCATAAAGTATCAATCTACTTGATATGTTCTTAGTTTGATAACCATTGCAATCAGCTTCTCTTCAAGCATTCATAATGAATGTTTAAAGAGAAAGTAATAATAGTTGTAGAATTAAGTAGTATTTTATAATAATTTAATATTTTATCTCTCCCTCTTTTTTTTTCTTTCAGGTATTGCCCGCTTAAAGAAAAAGTTACTTTAAAATTAAAATGTGATAAGCGAGATAATGCAGACATGGATAATATAGATAATGAGAGTGATAAAGACGAGAAGGATAATACTGATAATAAAGATGACTGATGAGAATAACAAGGATGATTAAAAAAGAACTTACTATATTGGTGGAATTAGACGTGAAATCTGAAATGATAATGGACATATTTGTTTTTTTTGTATATATTTTAAAAACTTTCATTTTTACTTGTTTATTTCTTTTCTTTTCTTTTATACCTACTACAAATTTGTATTTCATTTTTTTTTTGTTTTACATCATTTAATTAATCTATACTTAACTTGAAGATAAGTGTTTAGATTTTTTTTTAAAAAAAAGTGTTTAAAATTGAAGCGTAGTAAATTTTTTTATTAATTTTTTTTAAAAATTTTTAATTAGCTAAGCAAAAAAGAAATAGTAAAAGAATAAAAGATTGTTAATTTTAACAATAAAATTAAAAAAAAAAAACTAATGAAATTCCTTGAAATTCTTGGATCCTTCATTTTGTGTACGGAGAATAGTGGTGGTATCGATACATTGATGCGATAAATGATAATCAAACTCACTACTACTTTATGATTGTCGAGAATTGATTAGCTCAAAACTTACCTACACTAACTGATGTATGCATTGAAGTACTATTTAGATGTTGTTCGTTTCAAATTACATCAATTCCAATTTACATTATGGCTATAGTAGGATTGTCTTTTCATTATCGCTAACAGCAATAATTTGAAACAATGCCAATGACGTGACGTATATTCAATCGTTCATCAATTTGTTCATTCTCATATTTATTGCTAAAAGCATTTAATAAATGATTTCATGTCCTCTTGTTATTTACATTTTATGAGGAATATCAAAATGATTGTTATAAAATATAATAATTACCGTATAACAAATTTAAAATATTCAAATAAAAAACACGCAGAAATTTGAAATATTTAAATAAAATTCTGGACTTACATTGAAGTTTGGTGTATTTGGTGTAAGCTCGAACTTTGTACCTGAGGTCAGGCCTAAACGAGAAGATAGCAAATTACGAACGAACGAGCATATAGCAAATTTTATTCTATCACCGCGAAGAACTCGTTTCCACCTTACCATCACTCATCGATTGTACCACTCAATTTTCCCTTGTGCTAAAATGTAAGGTCTCGTAGCGATCCCCTGTATGCGGTATACTATATCAAAGTTTGTTGTGCATGGGGGTAAACGGTGTTACGTGCGTGTTATCCTAATACAACGTATAGGTTGCTTGATTATAGCTTATGATGTTATGAGAGTACTCTTTTCAGGAAATAAGTGAATTGTTCTAAGCAACAGAAAGAAAAAAGCAACAATGGTAGATGTTGATGTTCAGGTGTGATTTAATTTGATTGTTCTCTATCAAATTTTACTAGAGAGTTAGTGTCACTCATGTATGTAATTGTACTTAAGATTGGTGTTTACTTATTGTATAACTATTCGCAATGTTTACTCCTTCGTTAACAAACCTTTGCTTCTTTTATTTTGAAATAAGTTATGGAAGGGATGTAATTCTGAACTAACGCTACACAACTACTGCATTAAAGGAATTGCCAAGCGAATGTGGCTCGTCGACGAGGGAAGGTATTACAGTGGCGCTGGATGAACCGGATGATTACATGCGATACAAGAAGCTTGAGAAGCAACTTGAACACTTAGATGTTATGGAGGAATATGTAAAACTAGAAACACGAAATCTGGAAAAGGAGTTACTGCATGCGCAGGAAGAGGTAAGCGATATGAGACTCATGGTTAAGTAAGGATTCAAGTGTGTTTTGAAAAAGCAGTTGAGATGGACTTACCATTTCCGTGTGGACTAAATTAGTATTTTAGGTTAAAAGAATACAATCCGTGCCTTTAGTAATTGGACAGTTCTTAGAAGCCGTTGACCAAGACCATGCTATTGTAGGATCGACTACAGGTAATAATTTTAATTATGTATACAGTACTTTTTAAACTAGTAGTGATCTGGAGTTTAGATTAGTGAGACGAATTTCACCGTTCTGAGAATTTAGGGAGATAAACGAATGAAGTTAAAGGTTCTTGTTATTGATGCATTTGTTCAACATGTCATTATTACTAGATTTTTCAATGAAAATACGAGATTTTAATTTGTTCAGGATCAAACTACTTTGTTCGCGTGTTATCTATTTTGGATCGTGAGCTATTGAAGCCTGGTTGCAGTGTAGCATTGCATAAATATAGCAATGCTCTTGTTGATGTGTTGCCACCAGAAGCAGATTCGACAATACAAATGCTGCGTGCCGATGAGAAACCTGATGTTTGTAGTTACAGAGCATCCTTATTACATTTTCTAACTGAGTTACACTAGCAAGGGAGATGTTATAAAGAGTATTGAAGCGCAGTGGGTTGCTGCTGCTAAAGAACTGTTATTTCAAATAATTGCCGTATCACCAGTGAATTAAACGATGTAGTGTAGTGGTTGGTAGCGTGAGTGTCTTATAGGGAAGTCATACATAATCTTGTGGGTATAAAGGAGCAGGTTACATTTAAAGATACGACCTAAATTGGTCATTGCTTTTGTGATCCTAATAACTTTCATCTTCAACGATTTTTTTTGTTGTGATCAGTAGTAATGTACAATTATTTGTTTCATTCATTACAGGTTTCGTATGCCGATATTGGAGGTCTCGACATGCAGAAACAAGAAGTTCGCGAGGCAGTGGAACTCCCTCTTACTCATGGGGAACTTTATCAGCAGGTTCTATATTTTTATAATCTCTAACCACACTGAGTTTCTAGCCTGTTCATTGTTTCTCGTTGAGTAAAAGTTTATAGGAGGTTGATAGAAGTTTTATTGCTACGGTGATTCTATCATAATGATTTGCCATAAATGCTTTTTTTGAATGGAAAGAGTAGACGCTGACAAGTAAAATCAGTTGTATGGGTATTGAATATTCAAAGATAGCATTCTTTCTGCTCAGATTATGCAGATTTTATTTATTGGCATTCATTCGCTGGTCTGCTGTTGTGGATAATTGTTAAGGGAGAACTTACATTGGTTTTCTGATATTGAAGCTATTTGTAATGTCTCAAATATCATCGTTCCTTAGTAATGTAGTAACAAAACTCATTCTGCCATCGTTCATAATTTGATTTTTTTTCCCACAAAATGATTTTCCACAAATTTCCACAAAAAATTTTTAGATCGGTATTGATCCTCCCCGAGGTGTACTTATGTATGGTCCACCAGGATGTGGTAAAACAATGCTTGCAAAAGCAGTAGCAGCACATACAACAGCTTCATTTATACGTGTTGTTGGAAGTGAATTTGTTCAAAAATATCTTGGAGAAGGTACCTTTTTTAGTTTCATCAATACGCATAACCGCCATAATCTCAGAAATTACTTTTACAAATATCAAATTGATTATGCTAGCATTTGGTTTTTTGCTTCTAGGTCCACGCATGGTACGTGATGTGTTTCGTCTAGCCAAAGAGAACAGTCCATCGATAATATTTATCGATGAGATTGATGCAATTGCAACGAAGCGGTTTGATGCACAAACTGGTGCTGATCGTGAAGTTCAACGGATTTTGCTGGAATTGTTGAACCAGATGGATGGTTTTGATCAGAGTACGAATGTTAAGGTAATCCTGCAGTATTAGGATGATCTTTCTATGTTTGACTTCTGATTCCAATGATTTATCATTGGGTAACTTCTAAACTTACAGAATGGTCGAGTTATTACAAATTATATGCTATAACAAATCCTGTTAGCATATGAAAAGGATTCAGCTCATATTTTGCCGTTTTGCATTAAATGTTAGCCAAGCTTACTGAGAACGTTAGACAGAAGTTTTCAAATTATTCAGGTAATTATGGCAACAAACCGTCAAGATACCTTGGATCCTGCGCTTCTACGTCCTGGCCGTTTAGATCGTAAAATTGAATTCCCTATGCCCGATCGCCGACAGAAACGTCTCATTTTCTCTACAATTACAGCGAAAATGAATCTGTCGGATGAAGTTGATATGGAAGACTTTGTTGCTAGACCAGATAAAGTATCGGGTGCAGATATCAATGCTATATGTCAAGAGGTTAGTTAGATTTATATAAAACTTAAAAGGAGGATGGTACCAAGCAACCACATTTTGTTATAATTTTTATATCATAAATCTTTTAGGCGGGTATGCATGCAGTTCGTGAAAATCGTTATGTTGTACTAACAAAAGATTTCGACAAGGCATACAAATCTGTGATAAAGAAGGATCAAAATGATTTTGAGTTCTATAAATAATTATTTCAGCTTTTATTGCAGTTAGGTTCTCCATTTCTTTCCAATTTCATTTCTTAAAATGCAAATCTATATGAACATTTCAACATTATAATGATGTGAAGCCTAATTTTCTTTTGATCAAAAATGCGATGTGGAAAGAATTAAGCGAAAATAAAATCGTTGTGATTTAAGAGTTCTGTTTGAACCTAACAAAATCCATTTCCTGATATTTTTCATTGTATTATGCCACTACCACTCAAACAGTTGTTTTCGTTAAATAACGCTTACAATATATGAATGTAATCTTAATGAATAAATATTTTTTTTCAACGTTTTTGGAAAGTCTGTCTAGTTTTAGCGAAGCAATTTTGCGCGCATTGAAGAAAATTGTCGGCATATTTCTCTCAAATTAAAATTTTCATTTTTCTCAAATTCGTTGTAAAAAAGTAATTTCTCTGTGGCACGGAAGGGATACTTCAAAAGTGTAACTAGCGCTTAGTATTTGTGCATTTGGCGGTGTTACGAAAGGTCAATGTGTTTACATGGTATTGGATCGGAAGTTTAAACTTCGAAAGTAGAGTCGTATGAGTGAAAGATAAATTAACCTGTGGAGTTGTTTTCTAATTCTCCCGCCCTCCCTCCCATAAAATAAATTAGGCATAAGGTGTGTGTTAAAATTTTTGAGGATGAAGTGAAAAAGTGAGTTATACGAGAATATGCTTGTGAATAGTTTGTTGATTAGTTGGTATTCAGTGCTGTGTAGGGTTTTTTTGATTTTTTTTTCATTTTTTTGATGAAAGCTGGGTTGTACAGAGTTAAAAGATTTGCTTTCAGTTTCAAGCTTGGGCGCGATTCAGTGTTTGTGTGATTGTTTGGGCGATGACAGATAGTCATAAGGGGGGTGGCAAGAACGAAAATGTAGCAGACAGCTGGGAAGAGGCTGGCGACGAGGTAAGGAAGATTTTTTGCATCGTTTAATTTATTTGTCTTAAATCGTGGTTCAGTAATTTTGGTTTTTACTTCCATCATTTTAACTTTTTTCTGCACTAAATGCTTGAGACAAGTTACATCTATTTAAATATGTTTCATCGTTTAAGTAAATAACGAAATCATTTAAGCAAAACACACTCTCATTTGCTTATTGGCGCCCAAAAGTCAGATGCATTTATAAAAATGAATGACCATAGCTCGTACCGTTTCTGTGATTCAGAAATTAATATGTTGGATGTCAGAATATTGATGCTCTTTCCCCTCTCTCTCTCAAAAAAGTATTAGAAAAAAAAATTGAGACGAAAAAACGGTCGTATGAAATGACTGGTTAGCGAAAATGAATAAAGGATAGGAATCGATATGACTGAAATTGGCCCATTTGTTAGATCATGACTAATGTAGGCGCCTTTTTGGTTTAATTCTGATAAGTTAGGGTATTCCATTCGGTTGTGTTAGTCTGTGTAATCATCAAAACAATGACTAGAGGATCAAGACGTCTGCAAAAATTGCTTGAAAAGAGGGATGAGTTGATTTTCGCTCAAATGGATTACATTAACTTTTGCGATGATCGAGGTAGAGATTTGGATACGATAAATATCATGGTAAACGATTATAAGGATAGGCTTAAGGATGAGAATATGTTTTTACGTGAGAGAATGATCGAGGAGGGTTGGTATTTCCATGATTTTTTTATCGTTGATCCATCTGGTATTTATTATCCATATTACTACACAATGGATTGTGAACCAGAACCACCTGAATATTATTTTCGTACGGTAATTTTTTGTGGTTTCCTTCTCAGTGGCTTTTTTCTTGTAGTTTATAGAAATTAACGTCTTCCTTAGGTATAACTCATTGCAGAAATAATGATAATACTTTTCGCATGCAGTCATAAATAGATAAGTGATCACTCAATTCTAAAACTTCCTTTAGTTCTAGTGGAAAAATATGTTGAAGTGGAAATAGAAGAGAATCCATTCATTTGCTGAATAGATCTTAGACGTAGATAACCTGGATCTTGTAGATCTTGCTTAATTCAAATTTAAATCCTTTACAGGAGAAGGGAAGATGGTTCAATAAAAATGATGTTATAAATAACCAATACATAAGTGCGATAAGGAAAAGAGAGAATAAGATACTGAATGCCAGAACAGCTGGAGTTTCAACACTACAAGTATTTCTGGGGATTATTTACCTAAATTAATCTTGGATTTTGAAGGGTGATCGTTGAACTAAGGTTTCCACTAGACAATAGCCTAATGTGCGTTAGTAACATCACTTTAGCATACTGGAGACCTATGTTGGGATAAAGTTTTTATCATTTATTGCTCCTTCACCAGTTGTTTATTCTTTAATTCAAGCAGTTACATTTTTATAGGCCACGGAAAAATTCTTCGATGAACGTAAGAAAGAAATTGAGGAGAAAAAACAAAAAGAAGAAGAGATATGGAGAGCAAGAGAAGCGGCACAACAAATGCAGGAGCAGGGTTCAAAGTTAGTATATTAGGATTCAAAACTGAATTGTCACAAATTTCCACCATCTACAGATTGAATTACAAAGTCGTACTGGCGTCTTTAAATTTATCTAATTGTAGTTTCGATAAGCCAGCCTTCCAAATCTTGAAACGTCCTCAAGGTTGTGAAATGCAGTCGTCGTCTTCGCACGATATGGCAAAGCTTGAGGAAAAAACAAAAACGATGACCCTTCAGGTTTGATTATCTTTTTTGGCAATGATTTGTTCTAATGCGGGAAAACCACACCTTTGCCTTATGTGTTGGGTAATCTCTGCAAACTCACTTAAGGAATTCATATAATTTACTTTTTGAATGTTCGATTAAAGTGCTGTTGAAAGGGCTCCTCTTCAAAGTAGAATTCATATGAATTTAAACAGGGAAAATAGCGATTAAAGTCCATATGATATTATCAAAAATAGATGTTCTCAATCAGCTTTTTTCTTAAATTTCAAGAAATTTTGTAATTCGATTTTTTTGTTTGAATTACTAGCGTTGGCTTAGCGAGGTTAATAGATACATTTAACTCGATTTTTCAAGGGGTAAGTTACTGCTATTATCATTCCTTTATTATTTCAGGCATGATTTTCTTAAAAAAGTTAAGATGTCTATGAAAGAGAAGTATAATGCTTAAAGGCCTCATTTAAGACTGTTATGTTTTCAGGAAAGGGAAGCAGCATATCAGCAGGCGCGAGAAAGAATATTTGGAGGTGTTTGTAGGTCCGATGAGGACCGAGATCTAGCTTTTGATCAAATGGTTCGCAGTGTAGCTGGTTGCGTTCCAACAGGTGTACCACTGCCCCATTCATATCATGCACCGAATCCGCGACCTAGACTACCGGCCATGATAAGGACGCCAAGACCTCCGTTGTATCAACAGCCACTTCCATTAGGTAAACTGATTTATATCTGTTTTGATAATTTATTATCCATTACTGTGGTAAATAGATTAACCAGAATGATGGGACTATTTGCATCATGAATCCTCTTTGAGAAATCTGTAGAAATATAAGGTGAATGCAGTAGAATACATGCGCTGTGTGTTTAATATTCGCTAAACCGAAATCTATCAGTTATTTGGTCATTTTATATGTCTTCTTACCTTTTTAAGAAAATATTTTTAGGTATCACATTTCCAGGCATACCACCGTTTAGGATACCACCACCTCCGCCAGGTGTCTATACATCATTACCTCCTGTTTCGCAGCAGAGGTTTCCAATAGTTGGAATGCACCATTCACCGAATACTCAGCTACAACGTCTTCCATATTTCGATTCTAGAATTCCGCCTCCTGCAGCACCGTTACCACCACCACCACCTTATATGGGACAGAACCTGGGACAAAATCTAATTGGAATGAATCCAACATTCAGCGATCCTGCAAGAAATAATCCTGTACCCTATGGGTAGGTTAAATCGCTTTCTTCAACATTGATGTTTTCATCATTTCTTTCATCACTGAAATTTCAAAACATTATGTTTTGAAAATTTTTCATAAAAAATGAAAAACAGATGGACTTATACATACTTACAAGGCATACTTATAAAAAGGCTGTTGCACAGCAACGTGCAGTTAGTGAGGCATTAGTGAAATATTGAAGAACGTTAAAGACACGAAGATAATTTTGCATTATTATTTCCTTTTTTATTTGTTTCTATATAGTACTAATGAAATATACCTTTTCTTTGTAAGAAAGAAAACGTGGATTTAAGCGAGAAAAAGCCGTTTGATCTTATTCATATTACACACGTGTTCACTTGTGTTTGTCCTAAATGCGAATAATTCGAAGAAAAATATGTTGATTTCAGACGCCCTCCCACCCAGCTGTTATCACAGAATCAGTTCACACTTTCGTTCAGCGACCAATCAAGCCGATTTTACTGATTTTTCCTTGAAGTCGCATACTTGTTCATTTATCCTTATTTTCCAGTTTTATTTGTTGAATCCCTCATCGATATTTTCCATCCTATAAAACTGTTCTATATTCTGAGAATAGAAAGTTTTGCAGATTTGCTTGTTTAACTGCTATTGTGGGTGTATGGGTGTTAGATGTTTCTGTACCTTTACGCCTTTTTCGTTTTCTAATTTGCATCATAGGATGGGGATACTTACATTGTTTACATATTTATGGCATCATTATTAACGAACTGTATGGCATTAAATTTTCTCCTCAAAAGAAACAATGCTTACATTTACAAAAATGTCCACAGGTCTAACTATGCTGTTTAGCTTAGTTCCTCCTTTACCTCTTGATCATTTGAATTGAGAAATAGAGGTGGAAATGCATAGTGGCTCGTGGTAAAAGTATTGTTAGTGCAAACATTTCTTGATCACATGTATGCTTTTCTCGTTTGCTGTTTGGTTTGTATCTGAGACTGAAAGCTGCAAGATAAAGCATTTACAAGTTAATACATTTCATACTATACGTATTTTGGGTATTAGAACTTATTCACTTAGGTCAAACATTTCCTCCATTATATAGCATACGCATTAAATTTAGAGGATCATTCCATGCTGTTGAGTTATGAAAAAATCTATTTTAATATTTCATTATATTTGAATCATGCATGATTGAATAGAATAGACTACAGTCAAATCCTTTAGCAGGTTATAGTTCATTAAAGTTGCACCGTAATTACTTTTTGTGGAGTGTTATAGTTCGCAATAGAAACAAATACGGAATCGGTTGGTTTCTGTTCTTCTATATCTTTTCGATGTCAGAATGTCCACGGTGCTAGTGTGCATTGTTTTACTTGGCAAAATTTCTTTCTAAAAAGAAGAAGAAAAAGTTTTTCAAATTTGGAAATTCCACTATTTTCCATAAAATTTGACTATTATAAGAAGAAAAATTTCAATTATGAATAGTCTACTGATGTTTTTCGTTTTATTTTCCTTCATACTAATTTTTTGAATTCTTTACGGCTACTTCTTTATCCATTTACTTATTTATTTTTTTTTACCAATTAAACATTTTAATAACACATTTAAACTTCAGATTAGGGTAAGCAGAGATGTGAGACTTTCTACTGCAACCTCACTTCATATACTGCATGATATCTGTCAGTTGTGCATGCTTTCATCTGATGATAGCTCATTGATAAGATGAAATATATTTTAAAGTTGAATAAAACTCAACTGTTGCATGTACCGTATCAATTCATGCACTCTTTATCACTTACTGATAAGAAGCATGATTTTAGGATGTGCAATTTATACCTTTACGTACTTTATAGCACGGTAAGTTAAAATACATTCAAAAAGAAATTTTCAGCAAATTGTTAGACAAAATTAGAAAGATTTTAGTGAGAAATCGCAGTGGGAAAATGTAACACTCCTGGGAAAGCCGATTAGCTTCATCTCAATAGAATAAAAAATGTTCCCATTTAATTTCTTTAAATTTCATTCCTCACTAGTTAGGGGTCATTATCGGTAGTTTTGAAATGTAAAAGTTCTTTCGAATTGATCTAACAGTGGTAAATTTAATTATGAAATGAAAAATTGAAATTAGCTAGCAGAGAGAAATCATTCATTTCTTAACTTGACATTTCACTACAAGCTTATTTCAGTTCTTTCGCTTATAACAGCACTCTAATGCATTTTTTATATATCTTTCAGCTCATTTTAATTTCTAAAATTTTATTCATCCTATCTTTACATCAATTTAAACATTTCTGCTCAAATTTTAAAACTATTCATTTTTCTTTTTTTGCAAATCTATAAAATAATAGAGAAAATGAAAAGGTGAAATTAGAAATTTGTTGCAAATTTTACATTCTTTCAAAAGCATTCATTCAAAATAATTTGCACTAAAATTTGAAGAGTTAGTTTATTGTTGTTAATGATGAAAGTTAATCAACCGATTGTCGTTCATTCTTCTATGAGTCTCTTCTCTCTTTCAATTATCCATCTTTTCTTCGTATTTTGAGATATCACACATTAGCTATTAGCTACAACGACTCTCATCACATTAGCTATCAATTGTTCGTTGAAATTGAGTCTAAAAAAGTATTTTGAAATGGAATAAATGAGAAGAGGAAATTTTTCTGATCAATTTTTGTCTAATATGAAGCTCACACTTAAATCGATAGAGAAAATGGTTAATTTTTTTTTTTTTATGAAATTGATAACACTGATTGGTAGAGATGAGAGACGATAAATAGTGAATAAAAGGAGGTAGGCCAATCAAAATGGATCGTACAGTACTAAGGATCGTACAGATCGTACAGTACTAAGGATCGTACAGATCGTACAGTAATGCATTTTTTATGTTCACGATCGTATAGAATGCATACCGATCAAGTACCAAGCCTGAAATTAATTAATTATAAAATAATGCAAATTTGTAAAGATCTTTCCTACCAAACGATAAAGTTTACTTTTGCAATAACTCAAAGTTATTGATAACTTAATAGGAGAGCTACCAAAAAAATAAGAAGAATTATATGACTGTTAGCATTAACGTGAAATTAGTTTAACTGCTCTAAAGATTAACCTTAAGTTATAATTTGGATAAGGTACTTATGTTATGTTACGTATGTTACTTATGCTACTTATGTTAAAATGATAAATTATTTTTAACAATTTTAATGTTTAATATTTATTACATTACGTTTTGATCGATAATGATAATTTTCAAACTTTATATCACCCCTTTTCCTCCTTTCTCTTCCACAACAATAAAATACAAACAATTTCAATAAATCTTTTTCTAAAAAATTCTTCATTGCAAGGAAAATGAGATGGTTTGAATATTTTTTTACAATTTTCTTTGAGGAAAATCAATCTGAAAAGCTTTATTTTGCTATTAACTGACAATCAAATGATAGTTTGTGAATTGAAAAATTACAATTTATGGGATTAAATGGAATAGGCATTTCCGACTAAATATAACATAAAATGTAATGAATGAGAGCTATAAATGTTTGGTTGATATTTAAAAATTGATTTTAAATTCAAAATATTTGTGGTACGAAGTGCGTCAGTCAGTCTATTGCTGGCAAGCGATGCTATTAAGGAAATTTGCGACGGTAATTGCTAAGATTAAAAATTTTAAATTTTATAAATGCAAATAATAAAAGTATATGTAAGCAGAAAGTTCTAATGGAAAATGTATTTTAAAGGTTTTACTTTTTCCTGTGCTTTAGGATATGTATTATCATTCTGCAACGAATGATTATTAGAATAAAGCAAAATATCTGAGACCAAAATGGAATAAATCAATAAATCAAAATAAATTAAATCAATGAATCGAATTATCTCATAGACATAAAACGTGGATGCATTTGGGATATTTCTCCATTCTCTTTAAAATTAAAGGTGTTTAAATAAAATTTAGCATTTTTTAAAATTAAATGCGAAACTATTAATTATGATGGATGATATATATATGAAGCAAAGAAAAAAAGGAATGTGAAATTTAATTTTCAAATTTCAAATGTTTTCTTTATTGAAGAATTTTTTTCGTAAAAAAAAATTTTTTTTTTTTGAGAATAATATAATATTTGAATTAAATATTTTTAATGCTAACTTTTTAGTTAACAATTATACTTTTAACTTTTCAACAAGAACTTAGTCTTGTTTTTAATTTTAAAATAGCATGTGAAGTAAAAGTTTTGATCTGTGAACAGTAAAATAATAATTATAATGAGAGTAATGATCGTGTTAGGTACGTATTACTAGGCATATTCCCTCATGTAATCAATTCAATGAAATTTAAATGATTGTTGTAATTTAGACTTCTTGACCTTTAAAATTGTTGACCCTAATTATCTAACACAATGGAACACAGTCATTTATTCTGTGCTTCTTTTTTTTTCATAACTATCAATTGCTATTAGCTAACTGTTAAATTCAGACATTGAAATTTGAAAAAAAAAACGCATTATTATATATAAATTAAAATAAACGTACACAAAGTATGCATAAGCAAACATAAAAAGATTAAGTAAATGGTTAGTTACTGAAATGATCAAAAACTACAAAATTAATTTTTAAAATTCATCGCTTAAATAGGATGATTGATTAATAAAGTATTCGTAGAAGCAGCGTATGACAGGTATAAAGATGGGTGGAGGATTTTTCGTAAAAAAAAAAACTTTAAAAATACATTTCAAAAAATTAATCAAAATTATAGTAGTCTTGACAAGTTTATCATCCAACTTGCTCTTATGAATAATTTTTTCAGAAAATTTTTCCTCTTTTTTTTTTATTATTTTTAGGATGTAATACTAAAACGTTTTTTTTTGTTTGTTTTAAATAATGAAAATTCAAAAATTTTTTTTTGTTAGATAAAGTTTAATTGCACTATTTTAATCTTTAACACTAGAAATGTGTTGAAAATATTTTTAAAAATTATTTAAGTAATTTATTTTTAATTAAAAAAATTTTTTTTAGCAACTCCAAATTTTATAAATTAGTATGGAAAAGAGTGATAAAGTTAGCTTTAGCAGTGTTATCAATTCCAATCGATCAAATTTATATTTCATGCAACTCACTAAATTCAACTTACAATTTTTGTAAAATTTTTTATTAATTCAAATTTTATGCTTTCATGAAACTTATTAATTTAATTTATTAGTATCAGTTAGTAATTAAAAAAAAGAAGAAAAATTGCAAACTAATTGCAAAGCCTTGCAAACTATGCTTTAAAGAAATGAAATGCAATAAGATTTATGACAAAATTTTTTTGGTTGTCTATGCAAGGGAAAAGTACATTAGCTTCCTTTCGTTTCGTCTTTTTTCTTTTGAATACTTGAAATATTTTGAAATTGAATTGCAGCAAAAAAAAAATTTTCCGATAAAATTTAAAAAAGAGAAAAATTTCGTTTTTTTTTGGTAGAAAAATTTAAAATATATTTAACATAATCAATAGTAAGCGCTAATGGAAAATGGAAAAATGCCAGTAAGAGAGAGAGAGAGGCGTAAGAAGAAAGAGCTAAAAAAGAAAAATTGATTTAAAAAGAAATATAATTAAAAAAAGTATTGTGCGTGAAGATGAATTAAAATTGAGAGAGGAATATATAGAAGCAGTTCGATGGAACAGTATTTCCGTCCTATTTTTAAAATTCAAAATTATCGCTCATCTAATATTTCTAGCTAACTTTTACATGAAAAGTGAATAAGTTGAGACTTGCAATTTTTGTAAAATTTTTTATTAATTCAAATTTTATGCTTTCATGAAACTTGTTAACTTAATTTATTAGTATCAGTTAGTAATTAATATTAAGCCTTGAAGTTGAGATTTGTAAATAAGGCTATTTATTATTAATAATCATAAAGTGATACAGTTGAGGAAAAAATTCCGGTTTGCACAGTGTGTTTCCGGAAAATTCTAATTTTGTTCATTTATAAAGTTAATGTATTAGAGAGAAAAGTGAAGACGAATCGATGAATGCTGTAGACTTCAGTAGTATTAGATCAGATCTTAACGAGCAAAAATTAGATACCAATACAGAGTTATTGGAATAGGCTTATTTAGTTCATAATTTATGATTTCACAAAACATCATCGATCTTTGAAATTTTCAATTTTTCTTTATTTTTTTTTCTTATTCCTTTTGGAAATTTCTTTTACTGCACCGGCAATAACTTCTTTTCATTTGGTAATTTATGCAGTAAATCTAAATCTGACCATTTCATTCTATCAGTATTTAAATTAAAATTTAAATTCGTTAATTTCGAGTTTTATGTTAGTATTTAAATTAATTCGTTAATTTCGAGTTTTATAGTTTTATATTTAAATTCGTTAATTTCGAATTTTGCATTTTATGAAATCCGTTACTATTAAATGTCAAAAATTAATTAGCATTCTCTGCTTCTTTTTCACACTTTCTTCTCAGATCTCTTCATTGTTCAGTTTAATTGTAAATTCCCAGCTGCGTCAAAACTTTGCCTGTTCTATCATATGCTCGAAATTTGTTAAATTAAATTTAATTTCTTTTTTTTGGATTAGAAAAAGAAAGGCGTTTACATTTGGCAGAAAAAATATAATTGATATGCATTTATTCACTCATTCCATCAATGTTCAACTATCGATCAGCTTTTTTTTTCATTAAAATTTTAACATAAATTTTACAATATGTTGATGGGATGAAAATTAAAACTAACTTTTAAATTAGCTATGTTTAAGTAAAAAATTTTTAATTTAATTTATTAGCAATAAAAATGAGTGAATTAATTAGCTATTCAACAACAAAAGTGTAATATTTAATTTTAGTATAAATGATAAAATATGTTTGATGAAATAGAAGTAAGGTAATATTACATTAATTTTATTGATTAATTAAAAACTTAATATTTAATTTTAATATGCATGATAAATAAAATCAAAAGAAATGAGACAGTATTAATTATGACTATAAGACGTTAATTTTACGATATTTGGCTACACGTTAATCAGTTCTCATAATTATGATAATTACTGTAATATTAGTAAGAGTAAAAATTAGTAAAAAAAAAAAATTAAAAATTAGTATTAGTAAAAACTGTAATATTAGTAAGTGCTCATTAGTAACCTAACAGCAATTTTGCAAGAAAAAAAAATCACAGTTAGAGAAAGCGATAGATAAGCCATGATTATTTCGATTGCCAAGTCTGAACACTTTAATGATATCAGGAAGTGGATGGATGAAGTTTTTCTACAGCATTTAGATGATCGATGGTGTAGCACAACTACACCATCGATCATACAAATAGCAAAGCCCTAATAATTCTTTTAAGTATCAATTTTACAATTTACAATTTTGCAGTAAAACTGCTAACTAAAACACAACCATTCTCGTTTTAACCTTTTTAGTAATCATATCGCAATATTAAACCTGAAATTAGTCAAGATATTAGAGGAGAGCATACCGCGTGCATCTTTTACGTTTTGCGCATTTGCGACATGCGTTTATTTTATCATTTGCATTTTTTCACTTTCACGTGTTCACATTTGTTCACTTTCACGTACTATCGTTTTATCATAGCGTAAATTTTCAAAACTTTCCGCAGAAAAGTAAATTGTTTAGTAATGTGAATGTTTAATTAAAATTTTTACTGTAAATTTTAGAATGGAAAAAATAAAAGATTTTCGAGAAAATTTAATAAATTAAAATTAAAAAGGCATTAGAGAATGAAAGAAATAAAAAAAAAATGTTTTATTTTCAATATAAATACGAAATGCAAACAAATATGCTTTTAAAGTTTTGCATTTTTTTCTTCAAAAAAAAAAACTTTGAAAAAAATTTTTTTTTCAAAAAAAACACACACACACACTCATAATTAGTTTAACATTTGAATTTCGTTAATCGATTTACAATGAAATGATAGATTTTCAACCGATTTGATCACTGCATATTTTACCAATCGTACGATCGTACTGTTTACATCATATTTAGTTAAATTTTTAAATTAAAAAAAAAGCCTTTTTGAAAAAAAGAAATGATTTTTATAATATATGGAAGTAGCCTTAAATCAATTATATCATAGATTAACATTTGCTTTGAAGTTGCATTAAATGGTAATTTTAAGATTTTTGATAATTTAATTGAATGAAAATTTTAAACTAATTTTAGCGACAGTTCAAATCCCAACTAATCTAAAGATAATTTTTCACTTTGTATTAATTTTGATTTTTATTTAACGAATCACTTTTCACTTAACGTTTAACCTTCTTACTTCAATAATCTATCAAAAATTTTCCATTTGGGTTTCATGATAGAGTAACATGAAATTTCTATTATTGCATTTAATATTTCCATTATTGCATTACTGCATTCCATTATTGTGTTTAACAATTCCATTATTCCGTTGCTGTGTTTAGCAATTCAATGATTCCACTACTGCATTTAAATTCCATTACTGTATTTGATAATTGTATTTAAATTCCATTACTGTATTTGATAATTGTATTTAAATTCCATTATTGTATTTGATAATTGTATTTAAATTCCATTACTGCATTTAACAACACCATTATTCGTCCATATTATAAATGTAATTTCTAGATCTTCTCTTCTTTCTTCTTGCGCTACAACATTTAATGATATGAAAATCATAGAGATAAAAAAATCATATCAAATTAATCACAATAATTTGTATATAATTTAAATTTACAATTAATCACAATTTGCATATAATTTAAATTTATGATGTACAAAAAATGCAAGTTAAAATATGTTTGAATTTTTAAACTTATGAAAATAAGTTTTAGTTAAGGATTGTTTTTTTTTTCTTATAGCAAAAATAAATATGAATAGATGACGTAATGCTTTGAAGAGATGAAAATAATGAGGAACAATGAATGGATTGTGATGGATGATTTAGATTAAAATGAAAACTGAGATGGATAATTTAGATTAAAAATGAAAAATGTGAAGTTTGAGATAAGTTAAAAAAAGAAGACAAGAAAGAGTAGAAGAGCGAGAGAGAGAGAGAGAGAGAGAAAGAGAGATAGAAAAGGCAGAAGATATTTTGATTTGAGCAAACCAAAAATTTTTAGTTTCTTGAAGAGCGACAATATTTTTTTTTTCTTCCTATTTCATTGTTAGATTTTTAGCAAAATATAAAATTTTTGCTTTTCTCAAAATAAATTTTAACTTATCACAAATTCTGCTACTTACTTTAGAAGCATAAAAATCTAGCATTTTTTCAAAAATATCTTACAAGCATAACAGTCTATTATTTTCCCGTAAATACACCTGTGTTCTGTCCGGAAAAAAAATACACCTATGTTCTATCCGTAAATACATCTATGCTCGCTCCGGAAGTGTGAGCAAAACGTTAATATGTGCAATTTGTTTTTAGTGAAAATATCAATGATCAACCTGAATCAATCAGGCAGATGTAACTGTGACAATTTTAAAAAATGCATATTTCATAGATTGTTTAGAATGAAAAGTAAAATGATAAAAAGTTTTAGTCTGCTAGAAATCATTAAAGTTTCTCAAGAGAAGTATATTTTTATTAAAATTTCAATAATTTATTTGATACAATAAAATGTACGGTTGAATTCATCTTTGACGTGAATGGAGAATGTAGCAGAGCAGTAGAGTAGCACCGGTGATAAGTGACGTAGGCTTTCCTTCCTTTCTTCCTGTTCATTCATTCATCCTTCCTGTTCATTCATTCATCCTTTCTGTTCATTCACTCCTTCCTGTTCATCCACTCCTTCCTTCCGTTTCTAACAAACTTAACTTATTTTTTTTTCATTCCGTTTTATGTCATTACCAATTGACATACAAAGAGTGTTGTATTCTCATAGGATTTACTTCTTACTCATTCACTTACTTCTTTCCTTCTCTTTTGCAAAATTGTCAATCCAAACAAAAAATATTCGGATCTCTTAAGATTGGTTAGACATTCTTCTTTTTCTTTTTTGCATCATACCGCTTTCCTTAAAATGTAATGATTTTGTGTTTCAAATTTTTATTTTACGAATTTTGAATTATATTGAAATTATTAGATAGGTAGGTAAAAGTTTCTTATATATATATACATGTACACACACACACACACACACATATCAAATTGAGTGATTGTAAATTTGTTTTTTTGTAATTACTTAGCGTAAATACTGCATGCTATTTATATCAATGATAAATAATTAACCTGTTAAGGTATAGTTAAATACTAAACATTCATCTGGCTTCTTTTTATTAAAATTTAAATTTTAAAAATTAATAAAAATAATTGATTGAAGAGTTTGCTAGGTCTAAGCCTAGACAAATAATTTATCAAATTTGCATTTTCTTAATTTTGATAAATTTCAGTTTTATGCCTTAAACAAAAAAAAAAAATCATTCGATTAAACGACATGTCAGAATCTACACGATTCATTGATGCAAAAATGGTAAGCATTTCTGAGAAATTGAATTCAACGATCGATCAATCGATCGATTACTCCTTGAACAACGTGTAAAAAATTTGCTTCTAATTAAATTAATTCAAAATTTATAGTATTTGAATAATTTATTAGTAAATATCAAATTTGCCCAAAATTAAAAACTCTCATTGAAACAACACTTTTTGGTCATCAATGCTTACCGCATTACCTAAATACTATAAATTATTCATCTGAATTAGAAATAATATAATTTTGAATTAAAATTAAATTGAATGTTTTGAAAATGAACGAAATTGCCAGTAGCATAGATAGCTTTACTTTAAATAATAGAATAGCATTGCGAGATATCGCTTCACATAAACTACCAATTTAAATTATACAAAATCAATTTTTCATCTAAATTAGTCTTTTTTTTTTAAAAAAAATGTAGCCATTAAGCTTTTTCTTTTTTTTTTGTGGGAATAATTTTGGATTGTTAATTGAAAATTATTTTGCTTTACATTTTACCACTCACTAAAACATCTTTTTTATGGCTTGCGACATTAATTGAATTTTATGACGCAAATATTTTGAAAATTTTTCATTGATAACTTTTTTGCTAGCAAGAAAGTTAACAATTGCAATTGCACACCTTTTGCATGAAAGATTTATTTTTTGTTAAAATCTGGTCGGTTTCTTTTTTTTTGGAAAAAGAAAACTACCATTATTAGTGTACAGAAAAAATTTTGGTATATTTAATCCGGTTTTCCGGTGAGAGCAACAAGAGAAGGCATAACTATTTCATTAGTTTCTTCTCTTAAAATTCATAAAATATGCAAATATTTAAAGTTTTATTCAATATAACTTTAAATTGAAAAGTATTCTAAAATTTAACTAATAAGACAAAATTTTAAATTATTCACCAATGCACGTCAATTTTACTTTATGACAAAAAAAAAGAAAGTGAAACATACAAGGAAGGAAAAAAAATCAGGAATTTAATTTATTGAAATGTGTTTGCTCATTTCAAATCGCTGTCTTTTTGTTTTATTTCGTCATTTCCTTTTAAAATAAAATTTACTATAAATTGATAGATTGCTACAGTAATAGTTTTAAATGGACAATTTCAAAACTGTAAAAATTAGCACACAAAGAGCAGGAAAAATTAATTAATTAATTAACGTCTAATTTACAATGCTTAATCCATTTCTTCGTGAGTTATAGTAAAATGAAATGAAATTTCAATAAAATACCAAATTTTTAATTTGATAAAAGAGAAGAATATTTTGTTAAAATAATTGTTAGCGTAATTTTTCTCAAAATAATTGCTCAGAATATTACATAATGAGGGAGCTTTATTGAAATGTAATTTTCCTTTTTCAAAAATAGACAATTTAATTAATTTAATAAAAAATAAACTGCAATTTTATTGTTGAAAAAAAAAACTATCCTTTCCACAGTACAATCTTATGAGCAGCTTTTTTTGTTTTTGATTATCTAAATTACTGTATGAAGTTTATTTAGCTTTTTTATTGATTTAAAATTTGAGTATTAATTAAAATTGCTCCTACAGAATGAGTTAGGATGATGAATTGAATTTTTACCTTTTCTTTCTTTTTTTTTCAAAAAAAAACTGAATTTTCTGATTTTAGCGTCCTACTGCTTCAAACTCCGATTACGTAATATCGTCAGGACAGTCACAATCTCATTATGTGGCACATAAGGTATTTTCTTCACAATTATTGTTAAAATTTTTTTTTGTTAATAAATTTAATTAACATATTTTAAAAAAATTTAGAATTATTCAATTTAATGTCTCAATTAAATTTAGCTTAAATTGAAAGATTAAAGATGAAATAAAATTTTATTGAATTTCAAAAACAAATATTTATAAAATTGTCTATATCTTATCAGAATTTTTTCAAACTATTCATTTATAATTTCATTTCAAATTTAGATTTCTAAAATGCACGCTGACCTACCTGAAGTGGATGAAAATGGTAGGAGAAATGAAAATTTTCAAGGTAAGATAATGAGAACAATGTTCGTTCTTTCGTTAAAGAATGATTAATTTTTTTTTACAATTTCAAAATTAATAGGTATTTTTTTTAAAAACAATTTCGTAATAGCAAGCATATGATTTGCCTAATGGAATTTTATATTTATTGGCCCAAGAAAAATCTATTCATATTAGCTCAATGTCTATGGTTTTTTTAAAAAAAAAGTTAATTATCAAATTAGAGTTAATTATCAAATTAAATTCTTAATGACATGAATGTGTGTGTGTGTGTGTGTGTGTGTGTGTGTGTGTGTGTGTGTGTAATGGAATGTAAAGGTACAATTAGCATTTGTCGTACATTTTTACGATTCAATTAAATTCAACCAATTTTATTCGTTTCAAAAACGCAAAGTAAAATTTTCAGTGGAAGAATTTCCACTCAACTACAGTAGGCAATTAATCAGTGAAATTCAAAACTTTTAAAATTTAATAATTAAATGATAAATGAGATAGATATTAGGTCACGAAGGATATGAGTAATGCTATCTTAAATGTAAGCTAAGCAAATAAACTGTACAACATCTGTTTCATTTGTGAAAATCCCATCAATCTTCATTAAAATATTTTTTGTAAAAATTTATTTTATTAAAGTTATGATGAGGAAAACACAAATTCTATCAATCATTAATTTTAGAAAATAAAAATTTTCAATTTCAATATGTCAGATAACTTGTAAAAATTTACTACACAATAAAATTAGTGAAGAGTAATGATTAATTGCTGTAAAAATTGCTAAACTTTAAAATTTTACTGATTTAAAATTATTGAGATATATGTCTGAGAAAAATTATCGAGCATTAAATTGGACAAACATATGAAGATTGAAGAAGAGAGTAATGATTAATTGGTGTAAGAGTTGTTATTTGACTTTAAAATTTCATTAAAATAAATTAGAATTATTAATTTTAATATGAAAGCACTCCGAGCAATATAGATCAGATCACACAGTGCTTAATATTTTCAAAATTTCATTAGCTTTTTTTCTTTTTTTTTTAGATTTAGCACAAAAATACTATCATTATGATGGTCGACGATTTAGTGATAACTGTCATTATGCGTTATACGTCAGAACGTTGCATGGGAAAGTATGCAACAATGAGATACATAAATACAATCATTTCACGGATATTGGAGCACTTTGTGAAACATGCATACGACATCCATCTGTTAATGGTAATTGTTCCAAAGCTACCAAACAGGTTTGGTGCAAAATTTTAATTAGGAAATTATTCAAAATTATTTAAAAAATGATTATTTAATTATTGATCGATTTTATAATTTTTTTTTGTCACTAAATTTGTATAACTACAATTAATTAATTAATTAATTAATTAATGAGTTAGCAATGATTTCAATCAACTCTCTGCTTTTTTCTTTCTTTTGAGATTTTTTTTTTGTAATATTGCCGATAATTAAAGTGGAATTTCAGAGTACAGTGCTTATTTCGAATGCATTTCATTCAACTGACTGTAGCACAGTTTCATCAACTAAAACAATCATTGAAAAATTTTGTCGAATATGTCATAGTTTTGGTAGTTTTGGTGATCCACTCATTTCACCATGTCGTTGTACCGGTTCATTGAAATATGTTCATACATCATGCCTACTAGTAAGTTTCTAACAATTAATTTAAAATTTAAAAATTTAAAATTTAAAAAAAAATTAAAAATTAAAATTTAAAAGTTTCTAACAATTAATTTAAAATTTAAAAATTTTTTGCATAATTTTTTTCCTAAAAAATATTACTATAAATATGGGCAATATATTAAATTATACAATATGAAATGATTAATTATATCTTAAATTTAATTTAATAATTTAAAATGAAATAAACGTATAGTGTTAAAATGATAATTTGCATCATTTTAGCATTGGTTGACAATTTGTGCTCATAAATTAAAACGTCCAATAATATGTGAACTTTGTCGCTATAAATATCGTCTACGAAATACCATTGATGTATGTAAGTTAATTAATTTCAAATGGCAAATATTTTAGGTAGAATTTTTCACTTTTTATCAACGTTACAGTACCTACACGTTGAGTGCACCTTTCAAACTAATAAAATTTCCTATAATCAACCATTTATTTTTCATCTTTAAAGAATCACGCATACACACACACACACACACACACACACACACACACACACACACACACACACATACACACACACACACACACATACACACACACATACACACACACAGACAGACATATGCTAAAAGAAAAAAGAATAGACTAAAAATTTCAGTGGCAAAATTTACGTTTACCATCGATTTCAAGACGTGATTTACGTTATCTGATAGTATTTATCATAGCTGTGGCGCTAATGCTCCTTTCCGCAGTGACAACATTAAGTTGCTTTTACACTGAAAAGCACTTAGAACGAAATGATACAATGATGAAAGATAGTTTGTTCGTTTCTTTCTTTTTTTTTCTTCACTTACAATTTTTCATTCATTAAAATTCAGTTAGAGAATTAAAATAAATAAATTACTAAAAATTATTAACAACAGAAAATAAGTTGTTGTAAAAATTGAAAAAGGTGAAGAGGGTCAGAGAGAGAGAGAGAGAGAGAGAGAGAGAGAGTGAATATTTCAACATTATTCCTTTTTTTTTTCTCCTCTTTTTAATTAGAATTAAAATTTCAGTGAAACAATAATGAATGGAAACGTTGATTGGAAAAGCTTATTAAGCTCATCGTCTACTTTACTTCCCACTTTCTTCCTTATCCTATCACTCTGTGTTGCTATTTATGCTCACATTAAGGTAGGTTATCATCATTACTTCCATCTCATCACTTCAAATGAATAAATACTTAAATATAGAAAGATATCAGAGAATGAATTGATAGTACTTAAATACCGAAAGATATGAAAACAAATTAATAAATACTTAAATATAGGAAGATATGAAAAAAAAATATTTGGTATATTATAAATTTTAACCTGGAAAACTTTTAAGTAGAAAAAAAAATAAAAATAAGATGTGAAAAAGAGAGAGTGAGAAATATTTTTCGACATTATTTGATTAAGGTTAAATTTTCAACATTTTTCCTCTTTTTTTTTTCTTCAGACAAATACTAGCTTAATAAAATATTTGTATCGTTTATGGGTTAATAATCAAAATTGGATGATAGAGGAGTATCAACCAGGTCGTGATCAACGTTACTGCCATAAAATGGAACAACTTAGAAAACGTTTAAATGGTAAAATAAAATATTTTATTTAAATAAAATTAATTCATTTGAAATAGTATGTTGCGATTACTGTAACCATTGCTAATTAGTGCTAAACAAAAGAGCATATAATGAATTTAATAAATTTTAGATCTAATTATTTTCATTTTTTTTCTCATTTTTTTTTCACCTTTCTTTATTTTACGTGACTTTCCCTTTTTGTTTCCTTTTTCTTTTAAATTTCTCAAAGCATTCATTCATTCATTCATTTGATAACTTTCCTGAACATATGTACCTATAAATTAGAAATGTGAAAGAACAACAGAGCAGATTTTGCAATTACTAAAAAATTTTTATTTAATTTATTTGCCATTTACTAGGCATACATCTGTAAATTTAATTTTGACATATTTTTTAAATAATTATTATAAAATGATAGAGAATGGGTGGATAGGTTAGGCGAAACACGAAAATGATAGATTACTACGTAGCACCGTGTAACGTCTATCCATTTATTATACTTCATTCCTAACTTCCCTCATGTATCTTTTGATTCAATTTTTGTTGCGATTTCAAATTTCGAAATTTTAAGAACAGTCAAATTAGCGGCAAAACTTTGCTGAAATGAATTATTTCTCATTTAAACAACGTGTTATTTCTTGCGCCATTTGAGAGTTTGACTAGAAGTGCAGTTGAATTTAATTCGCTGAGATATTTCATAGAAATGTTAAATTCAATTTTTTTTAACCCAATTTGAAGCGTTACAAATTCCCTTAATTACATTTGCAAAGCAGTAGGATGTATTTCGTGACTTTCATGCATTTTACGAGTTCCTGGAGGAGAAGATAACTGCTGGTTAGTTCTATATTGTTTAATTTTAGGAAATGATCAGCTGAGCTTAGACTATCAAGTAGGCTAATAATAGCCCAGAACTTATCCGTTCGATAATTGCACTAGTAAATTAACAAAACGGCTAATTAATCGAAAGCATCCAATATTTATGATGAAGTTGAAGAATTAGGTAAGGAAATTTAGGTATATATAAACCATTGTAAACGGTCATATAAAGAGGAAGGGAGAAATAACTCTAATTAATACATTTTTCCAAAATTATATACCTATTATATACCTATTCCAAAATTATATTTGCAAATCGATTCAACTCCAAAAAAAAGCACGTACTATTTGAATATTAATTTATTTAAAATCCTTTAACAAATTTAAACTTTTCTTCAAAAATTTCTCGACATCTTAAATAACAACTAATAATTAATAGTTAACTAATTAATTAATAATGGTAAAATTGTGGAATTGGTTAATTAATAATAAAATTCTGAAAATAAAAATCCATTTAATTGTGAAAATAAAAATAAAAATATTAAAAAGATTTATTAGTGTGCCTGAAAGTAAGTAAGTAAGTAATTGTTGGATGAGATTAATGAAGTTGAGAGATATGAAAATGCAGATGGTAGTGCTGTAGCAAATCATCAATTCCTTCTGTTTTTTTCGACATTAATGAGATGATTTATTTGCATAAGTAAATATACGTATCCCTCAACGTATCCGTTGTGTTGCGTCATCTATTCATTCATAAAAAAGGAGAGAGTGAACTCGTAATGCTTCTTTGTTTTACAGACGAAAATGAAAGTATCTATCTCAGAGTATTGCAGAAGAAAATGACTATCTCATAATTTTACAAAAGAAAATTACAGTATCTCGTAGTTTTGCAGATGAAAATGACGGTACTCCGTGGTTTTACAGAAGAAAATGACAGTATCTCGTAGTTTAATATATACCGTAGTTTACAGATGGAAATGACAGTACTCCGTAGTTTTACAAGAGAAAATGACAGTACCTCTCAGTTTTACCCATATTTTTCAATTAATTCAACTCTGAACAGAAACCACATTATGGAAATATTTAAAATTTTTTAAAAATTTTGATTTTTCAAAAAATTTCTTAACATATTAAATAATAAGCAAAAATTATTAGCACAACAATGTTTTAAATAGATAATATTATTGTTACAGTAAAATTGAAATAAAATTTAATAGAATTCCTCTTCTTATTTTCTAAGTCTGAAAAGTATTCGCAAAAATCGACTTGCTTTTGTTGTGAAAAAATTGACTGGAAATTTTTTAAAGTTTGTTGGAGTAGTGAGAAAGTGAAAGAGAGAAAAAAAGTTGTAACTAAAGCTATCAATCGCTTAAATTAGTTCAGTGAAACAAAAAATGATTAGACAAGACTCGATCAGTGGAGAGTTTACACTTCTAAATGAATTAAGTGCAAATTTGAATTAAATTATTTGAAAATAAATGAAAAGAAATTGAATTTAACTTATGAGAGAGGGAGAAAGAGAGACAGAAAGAGAAAAAAACAGAAGAGATGAGAGGAAAGGAAAATAAAAAGAAACGAAAAGGTTAGAAATAGAATCACTGTCTTCGCTTTTCTGCTAGCAATAACAAAACAAAATTGCCCTATGACCTCTTGTTGGTAATCCCTTTTTAAACAGTGTACTTCTAATAATGTAAACAAGCAAATTCAGTACGAACTAAATGAAACAAAATAATCATAAAAGATAATTTAAAAATGGGTTTTTTAGATTAAGAGAAAATTTTTCAATAATAAAAGAAGTAAAATAATTAGAAAGAGGAATTTTAAATTCTTAAAAAAAATTTTTTTTAAAATTTAAGCTAGATCCTTCTTTATGACAACTAATTCCACAATGACAACCCCTAACACCTTACTATCATTATCAAATGATAAGCTATTATAATGAAAGAAAGATAACAATAATACCTATACCATTTATACCTACCTATACCTATCGCGCTTATTTCTCCTCTCTCACTCTTTCTCCATTCAATAATTTAATAAATCTTTTTGCTTTCTGTTAACATTTGACCTAAAAAAAAAACTCATCTTTCATCCATCTATCCAATCAATCATAAAATATTTATTTTATTATTAAGAAGTGAGGAAGAGAGAGGGAGAGAGAGAGTGGGAGGGAGGGAGAAGAAAAAAAGGCGCATTTGGTTCAGTTCATTATATTACTTCACCAGATGTGCGCTTTCTTTGCTTTTCAATTTGAATGGATCTTATTTCCGTATATTTCATCACTCCTCACTTCATATACTGTCTCACTCTCACTTAATGTCAATCATTCATTCATTTCAAAAGCATATGAATTAGGCAAAGGAAGGAAGGAAGGAGGAAAGGAAGGAAGGAGGAAGGAAGGAGGAAAGAAGGAAGGAAGAAAGTCATTGTCAATCTTTTTTCAACTAATTATTATTATTTGTTGCATTTTCTCACTACCTAAATTAAAATTTGTTTTTTTTTCGAATCTTTCTTTCATCGAAATTCCTTTTCTCTTTTTTCTTAGCATTTAATTAACTCCTTAATTAACACTCCTCAATCACTTTTCCCATGTTTCACTAATGAATTAGTGACTTTATATCTTCTTATCTTTTTGATTATAGCAGCCGATATAACTATTGTTCATCCTTTCATCTCTTTGACGGTTTAAATTAGTTAATTATTGATAAGATTAAAGTTAGGTATGAAGATGGGATGATATCTAGTACTCCGTTCTTTATTAATTACAACACATGTAACAGTTTGAATTAATTACAGATAAGATAAGATTAGAGTTAGGTATGAAAATGATATAATATTCAATAAGATAATTCTCCTGATCACAAAAAAAAACAGAGATAACAAAGAAAAAAAATGGATCCCCAAAATATTAATTAATTAAGGACATTTTCAAATACTTTAAATCTGCCGACATTTATATGATGACAGCGATGATAATAATGATGGTAATTGATGACGATGATGATATATGACGGATATTTGGTATATTTTTTTTTCCCTCGAAAAACTTCAAACAATCCGTAATGAATTTCGATTATTCTTTCGCATCTTTCTTTTTTCTTTCTTTTTGCTCTTTCACATAAAAATTCTAAAATTTTCTTTTTTATTGTTGCTGCCTTTGATGATTTATGCAATGCAAGTGATGTGTTGAGCTTTTTTCTTTTTTTTTTGAAAAAAAGAAGGAAAAAATGTTATCAAATGAAATTGATCTGTTGTTGTTGTTCAGTGCAATTGGTCATCTTTTTTTTTCATTTCAATTTTCATTGATGCAAAAACAAATTTAGTAATTTCAATATTGTTTTTCTTCTTCTTTTTTTTCATTCTATTCATTTTTATTTTCGGTGATTTTCAACTTTTCAAATCGTATCTTTTTCCTTTCTATCTAAATCATTTTTTTTTTTGGAGAATTTTTTAAACTGTTGAAGGAAGCGATCGTTTTGTCATTCATTTCATTTACAAAACTATTTGTCCTCTATAGCTTCCATTCATTAATTATTTGTTAATTAACAGAAAATGAAATGTTTTTTTTTTCTTCAACTGCAACAATTGGAAATTGATTCGTTAATTTTAGTTTTAAACATTTTATCTGATTGAAATGATAGAAAAATTCATTTTCAATTTATTATAATTAATAGTGTGGAATGGGTTAGATGAAGAGCGATGAATGAATTTCAGATGTAATTAGATTTAATTAATCTTTAAATAGCACTGAATGAAATGTGAATTGATGATGATTGATGATGCTACAAAGGCAAATTTCAAATGACAACACATTAGACTGTCCTGAAATTGATCTTCTAAATGCTGTAGCCTAGAATTGAAATAATTATTTGAAGTTGAGAGGAGAAATTTACTCACCGTAATTAGGGTAATTCAAATTTTCCTTTCAACATTTTGCATAGTATTTAGATAGCGCATTTGTCAGTGAGTAATTTAATAAAGGTTCATTACAAATGCTACGATTAAAACCATTTCGCAAAAATTTAAATAGCTTAAAATCGAAATTTTAAATGGCTTATTTCTAAGATTTCATGCACTGAAGTGTGCTTCACTGCTTCTAAGTCCTATCTAAAACTCTCCCTCTCTTTCTTCCTCTCCTCCCTCTCTCTCTCTATTTTTCCATTTTATCTCTTTGAAAGCGTAATAAATTTCCGCTTTCAAGTATGTTGCAATCATAAAATAACTTTATATGAAATGAAATGAGACAGTAGTGGCATGCTGCCAAGAAAGGAATATTATTTTCAATTTTATGTAGTAAGTTCATTAGCATATGGGAATAGTGTAATTAATAATATTTAACCAAATTAGTAATAAACAATAAATACAGGTAATAAATATATTATTATTATTAAGTATTATTATTATTATTATTATTATTATTATTATTATTATTATTATTATTATTATTATTATTATTATTATTATTATTATTATTATTATTATTATTATTATT